>JAMYXO010002198.1:0-24984 GCA_033310375.1 Conus canariensis
AAAATAAATGTAAATAAAAGTAAGTAAACCTCGCTTTTTATTCTTCTCCTAAGCGTTGCAACACTTCAAGACACGTTAACCTTACAATAACACCTGCTAATATTTTAGCTTTTTCTGAATCACTACAGTCAATGTTCATCACTTTAACTGCTTCGTCAAATAGTTCACTATGATCTTTTATTATATTGTTTACATCATTCTCAAACCCAAATTCACTAAAATCAATGTTTAACACTTTCATTGTTTCGTCAAATAGTTCATTACAATTCTTTAAATCAGATTCACTGAGTTCGGCAGCCATTTTTAAATCTAAAATAAATAAAAAAATAATTGTAAATTAACTTGTACTTATCTAGTTCTTAACTTGTACTTTATTTAGTTCTTTAAAAAACTATTCCATAGAAAATGGGTCTACAGCAGGAGGTTGTACTTTTTTTACAGAAGTTGGTTCTTCTTCTTTTACTGACTTTGTGGGGGTTTGTGACTTTGCTGCTAAGTATGGTGTTAGACATTTGTATGCTAAAAACCCCCCACCAACAACAATACTCCCCAGTACATAATAATACATTTTATAGTTTGATTGTGTTGTTGTTGTTGGCAACGGTGGCGGTGCTGGTGGCGATGTTGTATTACTATCTAATAATTTTTGTTTTGCTGCTTGGTTTACTTTTCTCAGTCTGTTCCATTCAGCTAGTTTATGACCGGCCTCAACACGCCCAGCACTTTTAGACTTAGTAACACTACTCACTTGTGGGACACTCGCCTGTAGATTCACTTGTGGGACACTCGCTTGTGGGGCACTCACTTGCGGCACATTCTGCTCCTGCGGAGTCTTCTTCTCCTGATCGCTCATTTTTTTTATTGCGATTAAAATTAATATCATTAAAATTAATATGATTAAAAGTAATTAATCCCATGATGAATGGACATAACAACGTCCCAAATCTATAATACATGTCACATGCAAGAGATTCTAGGGACTTGGTTAAAACCGGATCTTGTGATAAGTCATATTTTAAATCTTCTTCTGAATCAACCGGCGCCATCTTGCCTACTAACTTAGCATATAAACTAATCATTGTCTGTCCCACCGATCTAACCATTTTTGATCCTAGCTGTGCCTCGTACCTGGCGTAATACTTCTCAACGTCTGATGTAGACAGTTGCTGAATCTGTTCGATACTTAGTTCAACGCCTAAATACTGCCTGGTTTTCCCACATGCGGCCAGAGAGTATAATCTTTCTTTATGGCAGAGGTCTACGGAGTAGCCTGCCTGCTCCTCACACTTTAATAGTTCGTCACAATCCATTTTTAAAAGCAATAAAAAATAATATAATACTTTTAAAACCATGAGTTTAACGCTGATTAATTATGCAGTGCCTATCGTTGGTGTTATAGTCTATTCAACCCTCGCAAAATGTTTGTTAGGAATAAAACCGCCCAACATGGGAAAGATAGAAGATTCGCCAAAACTAGTTGCGGCCTTATTTTTAGCTTTAACAACAAAAGATTATTTGATTAAAAGGCACATAGACAGTCTTTCGTATTATGATTATTTTAATTATTTTTTTAGTTAATAAAAAGATGAGTGAAAAAAAGATTATCAATACGATTTACCATTCTGCTGTAATTAGCGGCCTTAGTATTGGTTATAGCGTGCTAGCAAAAAACATGTTAAAAATGAAGCCGGCGGATCTAGGAAGGTTAGACATTGAGGATGTTGTTAAGGTTATAGTTGTAATTACTGCAGGGATTGCCTCAAAAGACTTTCTTGTTACGCAGGGGATTATCCCAGAAAATATTAATGCATAGGCAGATTAATGCATAGAAAGATTAATGCATAGGCAGATTAATCTAGAAAATATTGATTTATAAAAAGATGTCTGGATTGGTTCTGATGGTGGGAGGAGCTATTGTTAATGCTTTGGCCTTCTCTGGCAGCAATTATATGTTTAGTAAATTGCGGTCCGATGAAGAGAGAGAACGCCATAACAAGGCAATGGAAGAGCTGGCTAAGGCAAGAGACGCTTACGAGAAAAGGAGAATTGCTCACTTAGACTTTATTAATAAAAAGTTAAGAGAACAGGGTCATGCAGAGCACACATTTACAGACGTTGATGACGCAATGAATGAGTATTACTTAGTGACAGGAAAGAAGTTTCTAACATCGCCGCCGCCAGAACTGTCTGACTTTTATGAACCATCTGAGGATCAGAAAATGGTAGAAATAGGCTTTATTATAGGTGCTATGGGAGCAATCTTTCTTCTTGCATATTCAATCTAAAAAAAACATAGTTAAAATGTAATAAAAACAGTCTCTTATGGGCGATACAAAGTACAAAATATATTATTCTCCTGGAGGGTATTGGAAAGGAAAGGCTGCTATTGATAAACTGAGTAAAGCTGCTAGGGTGTCTGAATCAGATGCGAAAGACTGGCTTTCAAAACAAGCAATCTGGCAAATATATCTGCCTGCCCCAAAAAGAATAATAAGGCCTCGATTTGTTAATTCAGTTCCAAATGACACCCACCAGATGGACTTGCTGTATCTTCCACATGACAAAGTTAGAAGAAAAAAGTTTAAGTATGCTCTGACAGTTGTTGACATGGCTTCAAGGTATAAAGACGCTGAGCCTTTAACGGATAAAAGCTCAACTGCCGTGGCTGTGGCTTTACAACAAATATACACGCGAGGTCCATTAAAGTATCCTAGGATGATTCAAGTTGATGATGGGAAAGAGTTTAAAGGAGCTGTAAACCAGTTGTTTTTAAGACATCGGGTTACAGTTAAGAGAGGGATCCCAGGCAACCATCGCTCCCAGGCTCTAGTAGAAAACTTTAATAAGAATCTAGCTGAGCGCCTGTTTACCTATCAATACCACAGAGACCTTATGGACAAAACACGCAACACAGAATGGGTTAGGAGATTGCCAGCAGTCTTACGCGCCATGAACAATGAAGAATTTAAGGCAACAGGCCTTAAACCAGTAAACGCGATCAAATTAAAAAAAATTAGCATTACTGAAGATGTGCAGGGGACTCAATAACTCTTGCCTTTTGGACTAAAAGTAAGATACTTGTATGCGCCAGGAGAAGCAGAAGGGGATGTTAGAATTAGAGCCACAGACCCCATATGGAGCGTAGACGTATATGAAGTTGAAAGAATTATGAAAACAGCCCCTCCCGTGTATTATTTAAGAGAAACTCTCTCTTCTAGCGGTGCTACTACGTCTAAAAAGCCCGCCCCTAAAAGATCGTTTGTTCGCGAAGAGTTGCAAGTTGTCCCACCAAACACGGTGCCGATTAGTTAAAAAAAAATAGTATTTGCTAAACTTATAATTTATTTTTTTTGCTAAACTTATTTTTTTAATCTATTTTAGAGTTAACCAATCATGTGTTTGTTTTTCAATGTTCTGTTTAATTGCATCAGTGTCTACCTGTTGTGAAGTAAAAGTCTTTCTCCACTCCTTTTGAAGTTCAATTTTTTGTCGTCTATAATCCTCACCGTCAGCCATAAGATGCTCAAATTCTTCAGCTGTAATATTTTTATCCTGTATTGATTTGCTTATTCTTAATTTTAATGAAGAAAGTTTTGCTGATGCTAAGGCAACAATGGCAGTGTGCTTTTGTAGTTTAGGTGTAATCTTTTTTAAAACAGCACTCACAATCATAGACATAGCACCTAAACCTAAACCAAGACTCCCTAATGCTAAAGAGGCTGGCGCTCCGACCCCAGTAGCTAAAACAGCAACACTAGACCCAGCACTTACGCTAGCTACAACTGATGAGCCGGTGATTACATGAGAAAGAGTACTTAAAGCTTTAGCATATTTCTTTCTAGTAACCTTATACTTATCTAAGTCACTTTCTATTTCCTTTCGAAGTTCAGTTATTTGCTCTAATCTAAACTGTTGAACCTCCATTTTTAATTAAGATTAATTTTTTAATTAAGATTAATCTTATACATATCTTCTTATTAATTCTTCTGGCAGCACTTCATCAACAGAGTAAAACGCAATAAAATCAACATACTTAATGAAAATAAAATCAAGTACTGTTAGTTTGTCTTTGTCAACCATCACAGTAACCTTGTCAGATGATACAAGGGTGTTTATTTCATCTCCGTTTTTAGTAATAACAATAGCGAGCTTCAGAGGAGCATCCAAGTTTTCAGCCTTTATTTGTATGCCTCTAATTAACGTATGTTCTGGCAAACTAGGATCAGCCTCCCTTGGAGTAATAAATATGCGAAAAAGCATCGTCATTTGCCTAGGCAGTGACTGTAGCGTTGGAGTAAATTCTAAGCCAACGGTGTCATCCCCCACTTCAGCTAAGGGCCTCTTTCTCTTTAGCATATATTCAGAACCCTGCCTAGTTATTTCAATCTGTTTTAGAGAATGTCAATATCCTTGCTCTCTCCCACCACATCTTATTTTGCACGAAACCCCCCCTTTTCACATACAAATCACGTCCTTCACATAACAGTTTTGGCCAAAATTAACACCTTTTTTACAATCAAAATTAACACCCCAAAACCTCTAAAAATTGACGCAATCAGCACATTAAAATGGGGGGGGGGGTTTCGTGCAAAATAAGCTGTGGTGATATAGAGCCTAGATATTGACATTCTCTCTCAGCTATCAACGTCCGCGGGACTTAGCCCTTACTAACTTTTTTAATATGCTCTTCTACTTCCAGCACCATTAATAAGTCAGAACAAACAACTAGCCCCCCATCTTGATTAGTTATTTTTACGTCTAATGAATTTATAGCTCCCTCAATTAATTCTTTAAATTGACTGTTTCCATCAAACCCATATAGCTGATAATCGCAAAACCCCGCCTTAATTGACGGCAGCACTCTTAGAACTGCAGATGGATGACCGTTAAACAAATTAGTATTTGTTTTTAACTGTTGTAAATGGACATACAACATTGGGTTTACGAGAAAATCAGAAGGTTTATTACCTTCAAACTGATAGATGCCTTCTCTTGTGCTAAATTTATAAGATTTGTCACTATTGTGGAAGCCCAAGATTTTAGCTAGGTCTTTAGGGAAAGTGTACTCTCTTTTTTCTTCTAGTGGAAAATTCATAGTAATTTTAAGGTTTGCCTCGTTAATTGTTAACAATATGCCAAAATCGTTAAGTACTTCTTTTAAAGAACAAAAGTTGTAATAACCATCAGGTATTTGTATATGGCCTATTTGATCGCCTTGCTCGTCATCAACATTAATCCAGTTATTTTGAGCTCCTTCAGATATGTTAACCCACATAACTTTAAAACCAATTTCTCTAAGGGCAATCCTACAACTCCCGCTCCAATTAGTAATTGGGTACGCTAAGAACACACGCTCGTTTTGCTTGGTTATATAGATGTACATCTTTTTTATAACTATTTTAAAAACTATTTAAAAATGGAACCTTTTAAATATAATGAAAGTGCTACCTACAATGTAGGAGCGTTTTATAACCCCAAATCTTTGGACTTCAGCAATTTAACAATTGCAGTAGATGGATCATACGGCTTCCAAGTTAGACTTGTAAACCCACTAACTAGATATTTAAATCCTCCAATAAAGAGTGACAGAGCGCCATCAGCATGGTCATCTCGCCCTATGGCTTTTTTCCAGAATCAGTTAAATTTTGCAGTTTACTGCGCAACCACTGGCTGCGGTGTTTCATATGCAAACCATTTAAACCACCCCAATCTTTTAGTAAGGTCAGTATATAACTTTCATGTTTATTATCAGTATAGACGCATACTAACTGAACTACAAGTACGCCTCCCTAATGACAACGCGTTTAATCCATTTCTCAGCCCAATGGACAATAATGCATATGAAAGAATCTGCAACGAATTTAACATTAATCCTTCAACTGACTTTAGACAAAAGTTAGATCGCAATCATGGGCTAGGCACATTGTATTTGTGGGGTACAAAAAGAGAATATACTTATGACTACTGGCCAGGCCACACCTCTTTTCAACCAAACAAACAAGTTCGATTAGGATCCATAGAACAAAAACATCCTAATGCTTGGGCAACATTTATCTTAGATGAAAGTAAAGGTCTAACAATGCCAGGAGTGCAAAGGCTTAATGACTCCATAAGAACATACGTTTGGTGTCTATTAGGAGCACAAGCGCAGACCAAATCTAGCATAGTGGATCAATCTACAGGTTTTGATGCCAGAAAACAATTTCTAGCCAATTTAGAAGATGCTATTAACTCTGCTGTTGATTTGCCCGCAAGCATACAAAGGTACCAAAACGTTCTTTCACATGCTAGGTCAAAGGTTGACTTTGTTGTTGGTCATGGATTATACATGCTGCCTTCTGACCTTAGACTACAGATTGGCATGATACAGAATTATAACAATGAAATCCTTATCGCTGGAGACGACCAAAACTTAGGACACAATCAAGGCTTAAACACAAGGCCCGCTCCATTCATTTAAAAAAAAGTACCTATCCTTGAAGAAAGCGATCCAGTTATAAGCACCCCACAGCCAGAAAGCGATCCACCACCAGTTATAAGCGTCCCACAGCCAGAACCAGAAAGCACGCCACCTGTTGATCTGCCTCACACTGACAGTCACACTAGCGAAAAGACAGCCCTTGTTGTGTTTTTAACTTTTGCTGGATTAGCCATACTTTATTTCACTAAAAATTAAACCAGCAGCCAGCACTCCTAACGTCCACAGATGGTCAGCCATATAACCAGCCACTTTGCCTATGGTAGACAAAACCCAACTAACAACACTGCCAATTATGCCAGGCAGAGCATCAAGGGCTTTAGCTGCTAACTTCTTTAATAAGTTTGCTAGGTGGTGTAATTGTTTTCTAATCCAACTTTTACCGGGCTGAGGCGTTGGAGGCGCTACTGGCCCTGTTGGCGCACTGCCGGTTAATGCATAAACCAGTGTAGAGATAGCAAACCCAACAGCCGTTAATATGCTAACTACTGTAATCCCCTCTTCTCTGAACAGAATCCTTATTCTTTCTGCTAACGTAGTGTTTTCATGAAGTATTTTGTTTATAACTTCTCTGATTCTGGTTATTTGCGATTCTAGATGGCCTCTGTTAATAGAAATCGCGCCTAACAGTTCTGTCTTTTTGTTCATTAACTCCTGTAATTTTTGTTGTATTCTAGCCTTTTCTTCTAGTCCTAGATTGTTATCGTCTGCATCAGCCAGTTTAATTTTTTCTTCTTCTATATCTCTTTCTAGCTCACCAAGTTTTGCTGTGTTGTACATTAGTTCACCCCTTATTGTCTGTAGAGCTTTATCAAGGGCCTTACGCTCTCGATCAGAATATTGAGAATTGACAAGTTCTTTTACACCTGTCTCCTCACTTAAACTCGTTTCAATTTCTGTTATTAGTTCATCTGCTGTTCGATTTAATTCTTGAAGAGGAATGTTTTGTATTTCAGATTGTGTTGGCAACTCTTGCCCCCAGTTCTGTAAACGACTAACAGCTTCGGCTCTAAGCTCTAAAAGGTTTAATTGTTCTGCCTTAGCAATAGGGAGTTTTCGCCTAATTGTGCTTAGTTTTAAAAACCTGTTTGGGTTTTGCGTTGAAGTAGCATTTACACGGCCTCCTGCACCAGTTTTTATATACAAATGCCCATCAACTTCCTCAAAATCGTTAGGATCTAGTACGCCTGGTAGCTCTCGCCCTATGCTTCTATAGAATGATTGAATTCTTTCTTGCAATAGTTCTTGACGTTGTCTAGGGAGTAAAGAACCCGCTTCTTCAAGCTCTTCTTGCAATGAAGGGCCCAGTTCTGTTTCATCTTCCTCTTCAATAGGATCAATCGGGTCATAATCTTCATCCATATTTTTTATTTATATTCTTTTTTGTTTTATAAAAAATGAACTCATACGGTTGTGACCTTGATCCATACAGAAAAGAGAAAGAACCTCACGGCGTAAAAGGTATAAGGCAGACTGTAATTAGTGTAAATACTCCATCAACAGTTCAGCCCGGACAAACTTTAATAGTTAAGTTCCCTGATCTTGGCGCTGGCGATGTTATAATGCCAGGAACTGCTAAACTATCATTTAAAATAGATATTGCATCGGAAGATCCTAATGCTACTGTTGTTGCTAATTTGGGCAGGGCAATCGTTAATCATATAGCAATCAAACTGGAGGGCAGAGAAGTCTTTGTACTAAGCGAGGCAGACATTTTTGCCCTCTATTCTGACCTATGGCTGCCTAAAAAAGAAAGAAAAGAGAAAGTTTATCAGGGAATACAAAGTCCAAACGGTCTCAAGCACAGAGTTGGAGCGGAGGATGCAAAGGATGATGTTAAAGATGAGGCAGTAGCAGAAGCATTTGGCAACAGATTCTGCATCCCTCTAGATTTTGAGCTGTTAAAGACGCATATGCCATATTACCAAGGCGCACTAAAAGAAAAACTTACTTATGAACTGACATTTAATCCTAGCAGTTCTGTTGTTTTGTCTGAAGACCCTGAAGCTAAATACACAGTCAGCGATATTTCTCTTGAGTTTGATGTTGTTACTAACCCTGAACTGGCCAGAACAATCTTAACTCAGTATAAAAATAAAACAGTTATTTATTATGAAAGAGTTATACACTCCACTACAGAAAATAGAAACAAGCGAGACACTCTCTGGAATATGCATCTAAATCAGTCACTAAAGTCTTTAAAAGGAATTTTGTTCTTGTTTACTGAAGGAACAACTCCTTTTCATAGAGAATCAGAAGCGTTTTATAATCCAAAAATTGAGAAGGTTGACTGTGCAATAAATGGTAAGTCTGATCAGTTGTATTCGGGCCGCGGACTTTTACCTCACCAACACTTTGATGAAATAAGAAAGTTATTTGCTGGAGGTAGGCAAAGAGATCCCGCAGTTGATCGCGTATGTAAAAAACTTCGCCTTTATGATGTAAGACTCGAAGACTACTTAATAACCAAATATGGGCTGTGGCTGGATTTTAGATCCACATTTGACAACAGATTGTTTGGAAGTGGAGAAAGGGTAGGGCAAGATGGTATAAAAATAAATATTCACAAGAAAGCAGACGGAAACGCCCCAATACAAATTCATATTTTTATGGTTTGTGACGCTCAGCTAAACATTGAAGAAAACAGGCTAAAAGACGTGGCTTATTAAAATGCAGACGAAATATTCTAATAAAAACAGATGGATAGTTTGAAGTTTCTGCCAAAAGATCCGCACTGTTCTCTTATCTGCGGGATTACTGGGTGTGGGAAAACTGTCTTTGTACTTGATTTGTTACAAACAGTCTACAGGTTTCATTACGAGCACATTGTTATATTCTGCACAACCATTAAGCACAACAAGTCTTACAAAGAAAGGAAGTTTATTTGGACAGACGATAATATATTTTTAGTTGATCCTAGCGACAAACTGAGCGACTGTTTAGAACATTACTATAGACTATTTGAGGGAACTGAAACGCTGTTTATTATTGATGACTGTTCAGCCGAACAAGACATTGTTAAAAAAAGAAGGGCTTTGTCTAAGCTAGCCTTTAGTGGACGCCACGCCTTAGTTTCTGTGTGGCTCTTAACTCAAAAATACAATGCTGTCTTAAAAGACTTTAGATCGCAGTTAAAATCAGTCATCTTATTTTACACTAAAGACAGGGATAGTTTTGAAGAATGTTTAAGTGAAAATTATATAATCAGGGACAAAGATGAGCTAAAAAAAATAAAAGAGCAGTTAGAAAAATCTAAGCACGCTAAGCTATGCTTACGGACTGACCCTCCAGTTCAATACGTTTGTTTATTGTAGATTGTTTATTATAGATTGTTTATTATAGGCTGTTTATAACAAATTGTTTATTATAATTTTAATATTAAAAAGAATGTCTCGAGGGCCGGAATCAAAAGCGCAGCTAGCTCCTAAATGCACTGCAGTAGAGCTAAAAGACCTAGCAGACACAACTGAGTTTGATCTAATAGGAGTTCCAGGAAATGTTTATGGATTTGAGTACACCGACGATGGGGTTTACAAACGAACAGAAATTGAAGACAAAAAACGGCAGCAGTATCCTACCCTAGAAGAGATAAGAAATCTAAGGGCAAACGATTTTGGCAAACACGAATACAAACTTCATAAACGAGAGAATGTTTGGGCGTTGCTTCCTGAAATTGCTTGGAATTTAAAGTTTGAACTACGAAGCCCTAATGTATACTTTGATAAGAAAAACAATTTTAGAAAAGCTTTGAATGCAGGTCCCTTTCTTGTTAGCCTGGTCCCAGGAACACAACAGAAAAAACAGATTGAAATAACTAGGCAGGGTTCTGAATATATGCTAAAGAGAAAGAGACCCTTAGCTGAAGTGGGGGATGACACCGTTGGCTTAGAGTTTACTCCAACGCTACAGTCACTGCCTAGGCAAATGACAATGCTTTTTCGCTTATTTATTACTCCAAGGGAGGCTGATTCTAGTTTGCCAGAACATACGTTAATTAGAGGCATACAAATAAAGGCTGAAAACTTGGATGCTCCTCTGAAGCTCGCTATTGTTATTACTAAAAACGGAGATGAGATAAACACCCTTGTATCATCTGACAAGGTTACTGTGATGGTTGACAAAGACAAACTAACAGTACTTGACTTTATTTTCATTAAGTATGTTGATTTTATTGCGTTTTACTCTGTTGATGAAGTGCTGCCAGAAGGATTAATAAGTAGATATGTATAAGATTAATCTTAATTAAAAAATTAATCTTAATTAAAAAATGGAGGCTCAACAGTTTAGATTAGAGCAAATAACTGAACTTCAAAAGGAAATAGAAAGTGACTTAGATAAGTATAGGGTTACTAGAAAGAAATATGCTAAAGCTTTAAGTACTCTTTCTCATGTAATTACTGGCTCATCAGCTGTAGCTAGCGTAAGTGCCGGGTCTAGTGTTGCTCTTTTAACTACTGGGGCTGGGGCGCCAGCCTCTTTAGCATTAGGGAGCCTTGGACTAGGTTTAGGCGCCATGTCTATGATTGTGAGCGCTGTTTTAAAAAAATTAACTCCTAAACTACAAAAGCACACTGCCATTGTAGCCCTAGCATCAGCAAAACTTTCTTCATTAAAATTAAGAATAAGCAAATCAATACAGGATGAAAACATTACGGACGAAGAATTTCAGAAGCTTATGACCGATGGTGAGGATTACAGGCGACAAAAAATTGAACTTCAAAAGGAGTGGAGAAAGACTTTTACTTCGCGACAGGTAGACACTGAGACAATCAAACAGAACATTGAAAAACAAGCGCATGACTGGTTAAACCCAAAATAAGCCAAAAAATAAGATGGGAACTAAAATAAGTTAAAAATAAGATGGGAACTAAAATAAATAAATTATAAGTTTAGCAAAAAAATAAATTATAAGTTTAGCAAATACTATTTTTTTTAATTAATCGGCACTGTGTTTGGCGGGACAACTTGCAACTCTTCACGAACAAACGATCTTTTAGGGGCGGGTTTTTTAGACGCAGTAGCACCGCTAGAAGAGAGAGTTTCTCTTAAATAATACACAGGAGGGGCTGTTTTCATAATTCTTTCAACTTCATATACATCTACGCTCCATATGGGGTCTGTGGCTCTAATTCTAACATCGCCTTCTGCCTCTCCTGGCGCATACAAGTATCTTACTTTTAGTCCAAACGGCAGGAGTTTCTGAGTCCCCTGCACATCTTCAGTAATGCTAATTTTTTTTAATTTGATTGCGTTCACCGGTTTAAGCCCTGTTGCCTTAAATTCTTCATTGTTCATAGCGCGTAAGACTGCTGGCAATCTCCTAACCCATTCTGTGTTGCGTGTTTTGTCCATAAGGTCTCTATGATATTGATAGGTAAACAGGCGCTCAGCTAGATTCTTATTAAAGTTTTCTACTAGAGCTTGTGATCGATGGTTGCCCGGGATCCCTCTCTTAACTGTAACCCGGTGTCTTAAAAACAACTGGTTTACAGCTCCTTTAAACTCTTTTCCATCATCAACCTGGATTAACCTAGGATACTTTAATGGACCTCGCATGTATATTTGTTGTAAAGCCACAGCCACAGCAGTTGAGCTTTTATCCGTTAAAGGCTCAGCATCTTTATACCTTGAAGCCATGTCAACAACCGTCAGAGCATACTTAAACTTTTTTCGTCTAACTTTGTCATGTGGAAGATACAACAAGTCCATCTGGTGGGTGTCATTAGGAACTGAATTAACAAATCTAGGCCTTATTATTCTTTTTGGGGCAGGCAGATATATTTGCCAAATTGCTTGTTTTGAAAGCCAGTCTTTCGCTTCTGATTCAGACACCCTAGCAGCTTTACTCAGTTTATCAATAGCGGCCTTTCCTTTCCAATACCCTCCAGGAGAATAATATATTTTGTACTTCGTATTGTCCATAAGAGAGAGGCTGTTTTTTATTACATTTTAACTATGTTTTTAGATTGAATATGCGAGAAGAAAGATTGCTCCCATAGCGCCTATAATAAAGCCTATTTCTACCATTTTCTGATCCTCAGATGGTTCATAAAAGTCAGACAGTTCTGGCGGCGGCGATGTTAGAAACTTCTTTCCTGTCACTAAGTAATATTCATTCATTGCTTCATCAACGTCTGTAAATGTGTGCTCTGCATGTCCCTGCTCTCTTAACTTTTTATTAATAAAGTCTAAGTGAGCAATTCGTCTTTTCTCGTAAGCGTCTCTTGCCTTAGCTAAATCTTCCATTGCCTTGTTATGGCGTTCTCTCTCTTCATCGGACCGCAATTTACTAAACATATAATTGCTGCCAGAGAAGGCCAATGCATTAACAATAGCTCCTCCCACCATCAGAACCAATCCAGACATCTTTTTATAAATCAATATTTTCTAGATTAATCTGCCTATGCATTAATCTTTCTATGCATTAATCTTTCTATGCATTAATATTTTCTGGGATAATCCCCTGCGTAACAAGAAAGTCTTTTGAGGCAATCCCTGCAGTAATTACAACTATAACCTTAACAACATCCTCAATGTCTAACCTTCCTAGATCCGCCGGCTTCATTTTTAACATGTTTTTTGCTAGCACGCTATAACCAATACTAAGGCCGCTAATTACAGCAGAATGGTAAATCGTATTGATAATCTTTTTTTCACTCATCTTTTTATTAACTAAAAAAATAATTAAAATAATCATAATACGAAAGGCTGTCTATGTGCCTTTTAATCAAATAATCTTTTGTTGTTAAAGCTAAAAATAAGGTCGCAACTAGCCTTGGCGAATCTTCTATCTTTCCCATGTTGGGCGGTTTTATTCCTAGCAAACATTTTGCGAGGGTTGAATAGACTATAACACCAACGATAGGCACTGCATAATTAACCAGCGTTAAACTCATGGTTTTAAAAGTATTATATTATTTTTTATTGTTTTTAAAAATGGATTGCGACGAACTATTAAAGTGTGAGGAGCAGGCAGACCTCTGCCATAAAGAAAGATTATACTCTCTGGCCGCGTGTGGAAAAACTAAACAGTATTTAGGCGTTGAACTAAGTATCGAACAGATTCAGCAATTGTCTACATCAGACGTTGAGAAGTATTACGCCAGGTACGAGGCGCAGCTAGGATCAAAAATGGTTAGATCGGTGGGTCAGACAATGATTAGTTTATATGCTAAGTTAGTAAGTAAGATGGCGCCGGTTGATTCAGAAGAAGATTTAAAATATGACTTATCACAAGATCCGGTTTTAACAAAGTCATTAGAGTCTCTAGGATGTGACATGTATTATAGATTTGGGACGTTGCTATGTCCATTCATCATGGGATTAATTACTTTTAATCATATTAATTTTGATCATATTAATTTTAATCGCAAATAAAAAAATGAGCGATCAGGAGAAGAAGACTCCGCAGGAGCAGAATGCCCCACAAGTGAGTGCCTCACAAGAGAGTGTCCCACAAGTGAATCTACAGGCGAGTGTGCCACAAGTGAGTAGTGTTACTAAGTCTAAAAGTGCTGGGCGTGTTGAGGCCGGTCGTAAACTAGCTGAATGGAACAGACTGAGAAAAGCAAACCAAGCAGCAAAACAAAAATTATTAGATAGTAATACAACATCGCCGCCGCCAACAACAACACAATTAACAACAACACAATCACAATCAAACGATAAGATGTATTATTATGTATTTGCTGCGGTTGTTGTTGGTGGGGGTTTTTTAGCATACAAATGTCTAACGCCATACTTAGCAGCAGCAAAGTCACAAACCCCCACAGTAAAAGAAGAAGAACCAACTTCTGTAAAAAAAGGGCAACCTCCTGCTGTAGACCCATTTTCTATGGAATAGTTTTTAAAGAACTAAATAAAGTACAAATTAAGAACTAGATAAGTACAAGTTAAGTTAGTTATAGAAAGTACTTTTTTAAGTTAAGCGCAAGTAAATTACAAGTTAAGCGCAAAAAAAAAAAGTACTAGTTAAGTACTAAGCTAGGTTCTTAAGTAAGTACTAGTTAGGTTCTTAAGTTAAGTTCTTAAGTAAGTACTAGTTAGGCTCTTAAGTTAAGTACAAGCCAAGTCAGTTAAGTTAATCTTTTAAAGTTCTCCAATGCCCTACAGCATATGAAAACTCATTGACGTAAGTTCTCTTGTTATTGTTAGAGACTAGTGATTTCTTATTAACTGCAGTTGTGTTTACTTGATGAAGAGTAGAGCGCAGATTAACATTTGTGTGATGGAATACTTTGCTTTCAAAGAGAGCTTGCTTGTAGTTGTCGTGACTTATATTTTTTTTGACAACTTCTTTACTTATGCCCTTAGCTTTCTTTGTTACAGAAGTTTGGCTGGCAACGCTATACATCTTCGACCGCAAACCAACATATTCTCGTATAACCGTCCCATTAAGTTCATCCTTCATCTTTCCAATCACTTTCTTGTTCACAGTTGAATGTAAAGGCGAATCTTTTGGATAGTCGCATGTGTCGTACCACCCATCAGCTCCTTTAGCTACTTCTGTCTCTAAATCCTTATAGAAGTCTTCTGTGGGGACGTCTAGAATAAAACTATCAGTGTCTGTGTAAAGGACATTTGATTCTGGGTACAGCGGCTTAAAGTAGTCGTATAGAAATTCTAGCATTAATAACTTTGACAGCTCTAGCACGGCAAATCCGATAAATACTGGCTTATCCAACTTCACACTCAGTTTCTTCATCATAATGCCAACCAGGCTGTCGCTAAATATTTTAAAGTCTTGGTAGTTAGGTTTAGAGGCCAGCTTAATTGCTTGTTTTTCTGTTGTAACTAATCTTATATCTTTACGATTGTGTACATTCTCCATCGTCTTACCAAAACAACTGTTGTTCATTAACTTAAAAAAGTCTTTTTCTGAAGCGTCAGTGGCCACAGTCCTAAGATCGGTGTTCTTCATGATGTATGGCCTCATGAAAGGCTCTTGATCGAAAGTAATTATTCTGTGAACAGCTGTCAGCTTTAACCCATGTCTTAAGTAAAATTGTAACAGCCGGTAATGGCAGACGTATTTAGTTTTGTTAAAGAGGTTAGGCACGAGTTTAGGCGGTTCTGTGGGACTCATCTTTAATCTTTCTGCGGCTAAGGGGAAATCATTATTAAGGTCGTGCAATTCTTTAGGATAATCTAAGTCCACCTCTAAGATTAGCCCTATTGGATTATCGGGTGTAAGCTGTGATAGCATACTCAACACTTTATTGACATCATGAGGCCCGTTTATCATTTCAAAGTTTCTTAACGGCAGTGCCTGGCTCATGGCCCACCCATACAGATTGTTGGCGTCTAAGTACATCAGATAGTTGGATGGTTTAGTTGGATCATAATCGTCTAAATATTTGTTGTTGGCTCTGCGATAAGGATGGCAGGCCATGCTAATACCTCCCCTCAGCCCGCCTTCAATCATCTGAAGTGTATCCAGATCAGAAATTAAGTCAATATCGACGTTTGTAGACTTTAAGAATGCATCCCAAGACAACCCTGGGGAAGAGATGTACTGTGATGAATCTAGGCCGTAGTGTTTCATGCAAGTAGCTCTGTAATTCTGAAAGACGTCAGCTAATAAACACACGTCGACCAATAAATATTGATCGTGATAATCGCCCATCGTTTTGCAGTGTAATTCTGTCCAGGCTTTCTGTACGTATTCATAGTCGGCGTCAGATATGCCCCCACCTCTAAGACGGCTGTAAAAGTCTTTCTTTGCCGGCAGCGCTGGCTCATCAAACCTTTCCCACGAGTCCATGTATTCATAAGGATAGACGCCTTTACGGACTAAAGATGGGTCGAAATACTTTTTAGTGATTGGATAGTCTTGTAAAGATCCCGCCAATTTATCCAAACTTCCCATCAGATGCTGGGCAGAGTCATAAAAGGATAAACAGTCAAGAGTAAAAGTCATGTACTTTTCTGAAGACTGTGCAATGCAGCTAACCCTCTTATATTTAGAAGTCACTGCTTGCATGATAAAGTGAGAATCGTAGCCTCGTAAGTTATGAAAGAAGATCGGCAGTTTCCATGTCTTGGGGTCAACCTTAAGTTGAAGATTACAGCTATTATGCGCCGCCCCTCTGAATTTGCCAGTAATGTGATCATGGTCCCTTACAGCATCGCCCGATAATTCTCTGTTGCATATCCAGCAGTGGGTGGCTGATTTATAACGTTCTACATCTTCGGGGGTCATCTTAATGCCTGAAAGATTCAGCTGATTGGAGAATTGATTGCGAAGATGTTTCATCTGCTCCAAAAATCTACTAGCCGCGTTGGACCCTCTGTAAATCTCAGGTGTTGTGTGTCCGCCATCTGACCTAACAGCAACAAATGCATAAGAACAGATCTGATGACGGGATAATATGGTCGTTTTTTGTTCTTGTTCTTGTTGAGGGCCGTAGTACTGTGGCAAGATTGCCTCAAAGTCCGCATAGACTACGTATGGGCTCATCTGCATTTTTCGTACATTCTTAAAACTAACTTTAGATCCTGGTTTGGGCGTAAGAAGTTCGGTTTTACAGTCTTCATAACTTTTACAATGTTTCTTATGTTTGTCAGCCGCCTGTATAGATGGAATTCTAACCAAACACCTCCTACAAAGCTCTTGTTTAGATGTATCCGTTGTAGTATAAGCCAGAAGTCTGCTCATTGTTCTAATTAATACATAATGGCTCTTGGAACCGTCTGTAAACAGAATTAAGTCAGCATGATTTTCAAGTGATTCGCCTAAGGGGGGAGCTTCGGGAGAGACTCTTATAGGCTGTAAATTGTCTACTACAGACCATGTGTATACATTTACGGTTATCGGTTTATTTTGCTCTTCAAACTGAGATATGCTTTCTATGCTCACTGGAAAGGTTATGTTATCAAAGTTCAGGCTATCTTTGTACTGCCAATAATTAGATACTCTGTCTGGGTGCTTTTTAACAGGATGTAAATGCGCCAAAATACACCACATGAAACACATATTGTCTAAATTATGTATGTTTAAGACTGCTCGTTTAAGAACTAACTCTCTCGGGAGAAGGATGTAAGAATTGCCGACTAACACTCTCGGGAGAGGGATGTAAGAATTGCCGACTAACTCTCTCGGGGGAGAGATGTAAGAATTGTCAACTATATCATAGAACTTTATTTGTCTCAATTTAATTTGAAGGACTGTTCCTTTAGTCCAACCGGAGCCGCACGTTTTCGCTTTTTCAATCGCATGGTCAAACTGTGTAAGCATGTGATCAGCCCAGCCAGGTGTAAAGTTGTGATAGCCAGTAACTTTTTTCTGTATAGTTGAAACCCAGACTTGCATACTACTATCATCAGGGGTTATATATTTAATCAGAATAGCTAACATCACTTTTACTGGCGGGTTAATTTGAAGAGAGACTGGAATTTTAGAGATAGCATGCGCCACGCTTTCATGAATATTTATAGGGTTAATAATGCCCATGTTTAAGTCAATGGTCCTATTGTTTAATGATTTGCTACTACCTTCCAACTGTACGTTGTTGGAGGACAGTATTTCAAACTCGGACTCACTTGCGGGGTTCATTTTTTAACCCACAATATTTACGTAAATTAAAAAAATAAATGTAAATAAAAGTAAGTAAACGGGCTTTTATTCTTCTCCCAAGCGTTGCAACACTTCAAGACACGTTAACCTTACAATAACGCCTGCTAATATTTTAGCTTTTTCTGAATCACTACAGTTAATGTTCATCACTTTAACTGCTTCGTCAAATAGTTCACTATGATCTTTTATTATATTGTTTACATCGTTCTCAAACCCAAATTCACTAAAATCAATGTTTAATACTTTCATTGTTTCGTCAAATAGTTCATTACAATTCTTTAAATCAGATTCACTGAGTTCGGCAGCCATTTTTAAATCTAAAAATTAAATAAATAAAAAAATAATTGTGAATGTAAATTCAGCTATTGTTTATTATTCATAGTCTTTTCTAATCGTAAAACCCGATCTTCATTAAAGTGAATAGCTACTCCTTCAGGGCTGGTAGAAACAGTCAGATTAGCATCTTCAGGAGCCATATTATCAACTAAAATGGCAAACAACTTTACAACTGGTTGGGGCCAAAAATCTGGTATTTTGCTAACGACCTGCTTCACGCTTTCTCGAATATTTATGCGCTCAAAAAGATCAGTAATTAATTCTTCAAACCTGCTCTTTAACTCTTCTTTATCACCCTCCCGCTCACAATCCAACTCGTAAAGTATATTAATAAGCTCTGTAGCTACTTCGGGCTTCATTTTTTAAACCAGAATATAAACGACAATTTAAAAATAATTAACTAGCCGCTCCTCTTGTTTTGCGCAAGAATCAGAAGAGAAATCAATAACAGGTGGCTGATTGAGTGCTGCCGCTGCACGCTTGTGCTTGGGCCGCCCACGGCTGCTTTAACGTGACTCATATGTGGCGTGATCGCCCCACAATCGTTCCAGAAAAATCTATTGTCGCAATGCGCAATTCAGTCGTGCATGCGCCGCCGCAGAGGTAGATTTCGTCATTCTCTCACTGACCGTCGTGCGAGAAGGCCGTGTTTGACTGCGCTCCTACTGTGTTTGGCGGCGTTGTTATTTTAACAAGGCCTTAGTACATCTACCAGTATGGAGAGGAGTAGTGTGTAGCCAGCACTATCTCCATATAAATGCTCCAAATATACAATGACGGATGTACTACTACTGGCGACTAAAGCCGTCATAAAAGCTCGGCTGCAGCAGTTACTGCTGTAACTCTGCCAAAGCCAGTTGCAAGCCCGGTTGGAAAAGAGGAGCACAGCAGCGGTCTTACAAGAGCGATCGGCCTAGTTTACAGGGCTGGCAATTAGGTCGAACGCTCTTGTAAGAGCGCTCGACCAAGAGATTGGGGTGGTTTAAATGGTTTGCATATGAAACACCGCAGCCAGTGGTTGCGCAGTAAACTGCAAAATTTAACTGATTCTGGAAAAAAGCCATAGGGCGAGATGACCATGCTGATGGCACTCTGTCACTCTTTATTGGAGGATTTAAATATCTAGTTAGTGGGTTTACAAGTCTAACTTGGAAGCCGTATGATCCATCTACTGCAATTGTTAAATGCTGAAGTCCAAAGATTTGGGGTTATAAAACGCTCCTACATTGTAGGTAGCACTTTCATTATATTTAAAAGGTTCCATTTTTAAATAGTTTTTAAAATAGTTATAAAAAAGATGTACATCTATATAACCAAGCAAAACGAGCGTGTGTTCTTAGCGTACCCAATTACTAATTGGAGCGGGAGTTGTAGGATTGCCCTTAGAGAAATTGGTTTTAAAGTTATGTGGGTTAACATATCTGAAGGAGCTCAAAATAACTGGATTAATGTTGATGACGAGCAAGGCGATCAAATAGGCCATATACAAATACCTGATGGTTATTACAACTTTTGTTCTTTAAAAGAAGTACTTAACGATTTTGGCATATTGTTAACAATTAACGAGGCAAACCTTAAAATTACTATGAATTTTCCACTAGAAGAAAAAAGAGAGTACACTTTCCCTAAAGACCTAGCTAAAATCTTGGGCTTCCACAATAGTGACAAATCTTATAAATTTAGCACAAGAGAAGGCATCTATCAGTTTGAAGGTAATAAACCTTCTGATTTTCTCGTAAACCCAATGTTGTATGTCCATTTACAACAGTTAAAAACAAATACTAATTTGTTTAACGGTCATCCATCTGCAGTTCTAAGAGTGCTGCCGTCAATTAAGGCGGGGTTTTGCGATTATCAGCTATATGGGTTTGATGGAAACAGTCAATTTAAAGAATTAATTGAGGGAGCTATAAATTCATTAGACATAAAAATAACTAATCAAGATGGGGGGCTAGTTGTTTGTTCTGACTTATTAATGGTGCTGGAAGTAGAAGAGCATATTAAAAAAGTTAGTAAGGGCTAAGTCCCGCGGACGTTGATAGCTGAGAGAGAATGTCAATATCTAGGCTCTATATCACCACAGCTTATTTTGCACGAAACCCCCCCCCCCCATTTTAATGTGCTGATTGCGTCAATTTTTAGAGGTTTTGGGGTGTTAATTTTGATTGTAAAAAAGGTGTTAATTTTGGCCAAAACTGTTATGTGAAGGACGTGATTTGTATGTGAAAAGGGGGGGTTTCGTGCAAAATAAGATGTGGTGGGAGAGAGCAAGGATATTGACATTCTCTAAAACAGATTGAAATAACTAGGCAGGGTTCTGAATATATGCTAAAGAGAAAGAGGCCCTTAGCTGAAGTGGGGGATGACACCGTTGGCTTAGAATTTACTCCAACGCTACAGTCACTGCCTAGGCAAATGACGATGCTTTTTCGCATATTTATTACTCCAAGGGAGGCTGATCCTAGTTTGCCAGAACATACGTTAATTAGAGGCATACAAATAAAGGCTGAAAACTTGGATGCTCCTCTGAAGCTCGCTATTGTTATTACTAAAAACGGAGATGAAATAAACACCCTTGTATCATCTGACAAGGTTACTGTGATGGTTGACAAAGACAAACTAACAGTACTTGACTTTATTTTCATTAAGTATGTTGATTTTATTGCGTTTTACTCTGTTGATGAAGTGCTGCCAGAAGAATTAATAAGAAGATATGTATAAGATTAATCTTAATTAAAAAATTAATCTTAATTAAAAATGGAGGTTCAACAGTTTAGATTAGAGCAAATAACTGAACTTCGAAAGGAAATAGAAAGTGACTTAGATAAGTATAAGGTTACTAGAAAGAAATATGCTAAAGCTTTAAGTACTCTTTCTCATGTAATCACCGGCTCATCAGTTGTAGCTAGCGTAAGTGCTGGGTCTAGTGTTGCTGTTTTAGCTACTGGGGTCGGAGCGCCAGCCTCTTTAGCATTAGGGAGTCTTGGTTTAGGTTTAGGTGCTATGTCTATGATTGTGAGTGCTGTTTTAAAAAAGATTACACCTAAACTACAAAAGCACACTGCCATTGTTGCCTTAGCATCAGCAAAACTTTCTTCATTAAAATTAAGAATAAGCAAATCAATACAGGATAAAAATATTACAGCTGAAGAATTTGAGCATCTTATGGCTGACGGTGAGGATTATAGACGACAAAAAATTGAACTTCAAAAGGAGTGGAGAAAGACTTTTACTTCACAACAGGTAGACACTGATGCAATTAAACAGAACATTGAAAAACAAACACATGATTGGTTAACTCTAAAATAGATTAAAAAAATAAGTTTAGCAAAAAAAAAAATTATAAGTTTAGCAAATACTATTTTTTTTAACTAATCGGCACCGTGTTTGGTGGGACAACTTGCAACTCTTCGCGAACAAACGATCTTTTAGGGGTGGGCTTTTTAGACGTAGTAGCACCGCTAGAAGAGAGAGTTTCTCTTAAATAATACACGGGAGGGGCTGTTTTCATAATTCTTTCAACTTCATATACGTCTACGCTCCATATGGGGTCTGTGGCTCTAATTCTAACATCCCCTTCTGCTTCTCCTGGCGCATACAAGTATCTTACTTTTAGTCCAAAAGGCAAGAGTTATTGAGTCCCCTGCACATCTTCAGTAATGCTAATTTTTTTAAATTTGATCGCGTTTACTGGTTTAAGGCCTGTTGCCTTAAATTCTTCATTGTTCATGGCGCGTAAGACTGCTGGCAATCTCCTAACCCATTCTGTGTTGCGTGTTTTGTCCATAAGGTCTCTGTGGTATTGATAGGTAAACAGGCGCTCAGCTAGATTCTTATTAAAGTTTTCTACTAGAGCCTGGGAGCGATGGTTGCCTGGGATCCCTCTCTTAACTGTAACCCGATGTCTTAAAAACAACTGGTTTACAGCTCCTTTAAACTCTTTCCCATCATCAACTTGAATCATCCTAGGATACTTTAATGGACCTCGCGTGTATATTTGTTGTAAAGCCACAGCCACGGCAGTTGAGCTTTTATCCGTTAAAGGCTCAGCGTCTTTATACCTTGAAGCCATGTCAACAACTGTCAGAGCATACTTAAACTTTTTTCTTCTAACTTTGTCATGTGGAAGATACAGCAAGTCCATCTGGTGGGTGTCATTTGGAACTGAATTAACAAATCGAGGCCTTATTATTCTTTTTGGGGCAGGCAGATATATTTGCCAATTGCTTGTTTTGAAAGCCAGTCTTTCGCTTCTGATTCAGACACCCTAGCAGCTTTACTCAGTTTATCAATAGCAGCCTTTCCTTTCCAATACCCTCCAGGAGAATAATATATTTTGTACTTTGTATCGCCCATAAGAGACTGTTTTTATTACATTTTAACTATGTTTTTTTTAGATTGAATATGCAAGAAGAAAGATTGCTCCCATAGCACCTATAATAAAGCCTATTTCTACCATTTTCTGATCCTCAGATGGTTCATAAAAGTCAGACAGTTCTGGCGGCGGCGATGTTAGAAACTTCTTTCCTGTCCTAAGTAATACTCATTCATTGCGTCATCAACGTCTGTAAATGTGTGCTCTGCATGACCCTGTTCTCTTAACTTTTTATTAATAAAGTCTAAGTGAGCAATTCTCCTTTTCTCGTAAGCGTCTCTTGCCTTAGCCAGCTCTTCCATTGCCTTGTTATGGCGTTCTCTCTCTTCATCGGACCGCAATTTACTAAACATATAATTGCTGCCAGAGAAGGCCAAAGCATTAACAATAGCTCCTCCCACCATCAGAACCAATCCAGACATCTTTTTATAAATCAATATTTTCTAGATTAATCTGCCTATGCATTAATCTTTCTATGCATTAATCTGCCTATGCATTAATATTTTCTGGGATAATCCCCTGCGTAACAAGAAAGTCTTTTGAGGCAATCCCTGCAGTAATTACAACTATAACCTTAACAACATCCTCAATGTCTAACCTTCCTAGATCCGCCGGCTTCATTTTTAACATGTTTTTTGCTAGCACGCTATAACCAATACTAAGGCCGCTAATTACAGCAGAATGGTAAATCGTATTGATAATCTTTTTTTCACTCATCTTTTTATTAACTAAAAAAATAATTAAAATAATCATAATACGAAAGACTGTCTATGTGCCTTTTAATCAAATAATCTTTTGTTGTTAAAGCTAAAAATAAGGCCGCAACTAGTTTTGGCGAATCTTCTATCTTTCCCATGTTGGGCGGTTTTATTCCTAACAAACATTTTGCGAGGGTTGAATAGACTATAACACCAACGATAGGCACTGCATAATTAATCAGCGTTAAACTCATGGTTTTAAAAGTATTATATTATTTTTTATTGTTTTTAAAAATGGATTGTGACGAACTATTAAAGTGTGAGGAGCAGGCAGGCTACTCCGTAGACCTCTGCCATAAAGAAAGATTATACTCTCTGGCCGCGTGTGGGAAAACCAGGCAGTATTTAGGCGTTGAACTAAGTATCGAACAGATTCAGCAACTGTCTACATCAGACGTTGAGAAGTATTACGCCAGGTACGAGGCACAGCTAGGATCAAAAATGGTTAGATCGGTGGGACAGACAATGATTAGTTTATATGCTAAGTTAGTAGGCAAGATGGCGCCGGTTGATTCAGAAGAAGATTTAAAATATGACTTATCACAAGATCCGGTTTTAACCAAGTCCCTAGAATCTCTTGCATGTGACATGTATTATAGATTTGGGACGTTGTTATGTCCATTCATCATGGGATTAATTACTTTTAATCATATTAATTTTAATCATATTAATTTTAATCGCAATAAAAAAAATGAGCGATCAGGAGAAGAAGACTCCGCAGGAGCAGAATGTGCCGCAAGTGAGTGCCTCACAAGCGAGTGTCCCACAAGTGAATCTACAGGCGAGTGTCCCACAAGTGAGTAGTGTTACTAAGTCTAAAAGTGCTGGGCGTGTTGAGGCCGGTCATAAACTAGCTGAATGGAACAGACTGAGAAAAGTAAACCAAGCAGCAAAACAAAAATTATTAGATAGTAATACAACATCGCCACCAGCACCGCCACCGTTGCCAACAACAACAACACAATCAAACTATAAAATGTATTATTATGTACTGGGGAGTATTGTTGTTGGTGGGGGGTTTTTAGCATACAAATGTCTAACACCATACTTAGCAGCAAAGTCACAAACCCCCACAAAGTCAGTAAAAGAAGAAGAACCAACTTCTGTAAAAAAAGTACAACCTCCTGCTGTAGACCCATTTTCTATGGAATAGTTTTTTAAAGAACTAAATAAAGCACAAGTTAAGAACTAGATAAGTACAAGTTAATTTACAATCATTTTTTATTTATTTTAGATTTAAAAATGGCTGCCGAACTCAGTGAATCTGATTTAAAGAATTGTAATGAACTATTTGACGAAACAATGAAAGTGTTAAACATTGATTTTAGTGAATTTGGGTTTGAGAATGATGTAAACAATATAATAAAAGATCATAGTGAACTATTTGACGAAGCAGTTAAAGTGATGAACATTGACTGTAGTGATTCAGAAAAAGCTAAAATATTAGCAGGTGTTATTGTAA
>JAMYXO010002199.1:0-7500 GCA_033310375.1 Conus canariensis
AGTCACCGTTTAGAATGACATAAACGTCATTTGTTATAACAGGTCAGTTAAACATTTTTCCCAGTGAACTAATACCATTATCTACATCAAAATGGACATAACAGGGAGGACCTTTGGGGGGAATATACGAGCAAACATACAAGATATCCTTGTCTATTCCAAATAAGATTTTGTCAATCAAGCAGACAATGAAATTTGGATTATTTACTGCAAAAGAGCTAACAAAAGGGATGAATGCATTTCTTATTAAACAAATTACACCTCCGGATCGTCTCCCTTGTCTCGTAAATTTAACTGCCGGCTTACAAATATTTTAAACCCAACAAACAGATCATCACGACATTCCTCTATAAATGTCTCAGTTAAACAGACAAAGTCAAACTGATACAGAAATGAAATAAAATCGGAATCAAGTTTTGACATTAAACCATTAGCATCCATGTTAAAAAAGAAAAAGGTTTCTGTACAGTAGGAGAAACCGTGCTGTTCGTGTATTCACACATGGAAACGGACGGCAGCTCTGCCGAACAGGTTTGCCTCAACAAACAGTGTTCACGTGTGACACTGCCACCAGTGACCGAGAGGTCTACCGGTGTTATGTCACTGAGGTTCCCATTTTCTGTACAGTATTTTTCATCATGTGGCCGGCCGACTCCCTATCTCGATTCGTTCAAGTTGCCATGGGTATCGAGGTAGTACTTTTTGCCATCGATGATTAAGTGGTCTAAAACTCAAAGAGGCCTCTTTCCCGTCGGCTCTTGCCTTCTTAAGATGGGGAGAGAAGCCATGTCTGATTTCCCTGACACACGACAGAGAGAGAGAGAGAGAGGAGAGAGAGAGAGAGAGAGAGAGAGAGAGAGAGGAGAGAGAGAGGACGGGAATAAATACAAAGGCTGTAAGAAATACGTATATCAACTCATACACTGGAATATACAGTATGGAGCAGAGGCATTTTTGTTAAAGGACACTTTAAAACAAAACAAAAATAAAGCAATGCAAAACAACACAAAAACATACATGAATTTACTCTCCTCGACAAAAAATGTTCTTGAGAAGATTGGACAACAACACAAAACTTCTTTACACTTCAACCGGAAGCAATGGATTGTTTCTTCGTCTGTAATACCTGCCGAGACACAAATACTTTTTACAAGCAGAAAACTGTTTGCTCCCGGTCTTCTGACATTGTCATCTCTCTCTCTCTCTCTCTCTCTCTCTCTCTCTCTCTCCTCCACAGTTTTTCTTGAATGTCGCATTATATTTTTTTTATGGTAAACCCGATCTGATTGGTTTAGAGTATAATGACTCACATTTTAAGATCTAGTTGCAAAGCGAGAGGACTGCAGGCGGAAATCTAAACAAATCTTAAATAAATGTTAGCGAACCGCCCAGAGAACGTGGACAAACGAGTCACAAGACGAAACACAACTAGTTTCGACCTCTTAGGTCTTCATCAGGTGAGACATTAACGAATAAAACAATGAAAATTCACTTAGCTTTGATCGCTTCAGATCACTTCGTAGGGTTCAGCGCAAGGAAGAAGGCGTTGAATGAGAACGAGGCTGTTGGAAGGGAAATAGTGAGCGAGTCAAAGTCGTAATGAAGATAATAATATTACTGATAGGAATACTAATAATGGTCAAAATACTGAGAAAAAAAAAAAAAAAAAAAAAAAGGGACAAGATTACTACCAATCTGTGTCAATAAGTATGGATATGGGAGAAAGGACAGTGTGTTAGAGGATTCTTAAACAGCAGGGTTGCCGTGGCAACAGTCCCAGAGGCGAAGGCGATGGTGATGTCAATGCCAGTGGTAGTATCAATACTAGCAATAGTATTACTGAATGATACTGCTAACAACGATAGTGAAGGTTAAGGTAATGAAAGCATGATACAGAAATATATTTAGAAAATACATTTTTATAATAATCAAATAAATAAATAAATGAAACATTAAAAATAATAATAAATTAAAAAATCAGTAAATAATAATAATAATAATTTTAAAAAAAAATAAAAAAAAAATAATAATAATAATGATAATAAATGCATAAATAAGATAGCTATAAGTTGTGTGAGGTGAATAGTGGGAGATAAGGTAGTATGTGTGTGTGTGGTGGGAGGATATTATGGGCTGAGATTGAAGTGGTGGGTTGGTACATGTTACTTTAAGGTGTAGATGCTATGAGGGTGGAGGGAAGAAGGGGATGGGTTTACGTACTTACTGTGGGAGGGGGAGGGGCAACATATTCACACCTATACACAATCTCTCTCTCTCTCTCTCTCTCTCTCTCCCCCCCCCCCCCCCCCAAAAGGTCTGAAATTTATTCCCATTCAGCCTGCCACCAATAAATATCAAAACCACGTTGATGTTGAAAGATTCTTTAGAAAATTAAGATGGATGGCTGCACTTGACAGTGTGCCCAAGCCCCCTCTACCAGACAGCTCAGACATTTTTACCCACCTTTTTCGAACTCCAGTGCTTCGCCAGCCACCTCTTGACAAATCCACTGAAGTTGAACTCTACATCAAAAAGTGTAGAAAAGAAATCTCTCAAGTTAAATCCAAACCTGTCCGCAATTCCAACCTCTCACGGGATGAACAAAAAGCCCTTGAATCACTGAGACAAAGACAAGACATTGTCATCAAACCAGCAGACAAGGGTGGTGCAGTGGTGGTCTGGGACAAACAGTTGTACATAAAAGAAGCACACAGACAACTGTCAGACACAAATTTCTATACACCACTCACAGCATCACCCCTCCCCCAACACCAGAAACTCATCTCAACCACAGTTAAACAAGAAATCAAACATAACAACTTACCGAAGACAGCCAAACTCCTCATAATGACAGACACCAAACAACCCACCTTCTACCTGCTCCCTAAAATACACAAAACCAATACTCCCGGCAGACCCATAGTATCTGCATGCAGCTGCCCTACAGAACACATTTCACAGTACTTAGACTCTCTCCTCCAACCCATAGTACAAGGCCTCCCCACATACCTCAAAGACACTACACACACACTCAACATGATTAATTCATACAACACAGATCCCACTTTCAAACCCAGCCTCCTCTTTACCCTTGATGTCGTCTCTCTCTACAACTTCCATCCCTCATGCTGATGGACTGAAGGCCCTCGCATTCTTTCTTAACAAACGGCCCCCCAACCAACAACACCCTCCCACAGCTACACTAGTCAGACTTGCAGAATTAGTCCTCACCCTCAATACTTTTGAATTCAACAACCACACATTCTCACAAATCAGTGGTGTTGCTATGGGAACCAAAATGGGACCATCCTATGCCTGCCTCTTCATGGGACACCTAGAACACCGCCTACTAACCTCTTACACAGGCCCAACACCAGAGCTCTACAAAAGATACATAGATGATGGATTGGGAGCCACATCCATGCCAGAACATGACCTCCAGAATTTCCTCAACTTTGCACAGACCGTCCATCCATCCATCCAGCTGACCTACACCATTTCACAGTCAGTTAATTTCCTGGACATCACTATCTCCCTCAAAGATGGACTGCTTCAAACCTCAGTCTTCTACAAACCTACTGATGCGCACTCATACCTGGACTACACATCTTCCCACCACCAGTCCACTAAAAATAGCATTCCATATTCTGAATTCCTTCGCCTACGCAGACTGTGCTCTAGCGAAGAGGATTTCACTATACAAGCAGCCAAAATGTCTGATTTTTTCACCAACCGTGGATACCCTAGTGCCGTCATCAGTGATGCTCTCAGCCGCACTGCAGCTAAATCCAGAACATCTACTCTGGAAACTAAACCTCCCAAAGAGACAGACAGACCCACTGCCTGCCTTCTCTTCCATCCTCACAATCTGCCCATCTGCAGGATCCTGAAGTCTAACTGGCACATAGTAGAAAATCATAAACCTGCCTTTGAGACCACACCAATGATCATTTTCAAACGTGACAAAAACCTCAACGACCTACTGGTGCGCTCTAAGCTGAACAAAATCTCAACACCTAAGCCACCAGGTACTTTCCCCTGCTCAAAACCCAACTGCAAAATCTGCTCTCTCACCAAACCAGACACCATCCTACATGGCCCCTCAGGCTCTTTCACTATTAAACGCACTTTCTCCTGCCAGAGCCACAACATTGTGTATGCCATCCACTGTCAGCTGTGCGGTAAGATCTATGTAGGTGAGACATCTCGCACACTTGAGACGCGCATCTCTGAACACCTGGCCGACATCCGCCACCATCGGCCCAAACCAGTCGCTCTACACTTCAACCATGCCCAACACAACATCAACCATGTCAAAGTCTTGGCACTTTGGCAATCTAAGAGTGACAGCTTGGAACGCCTTATGCAGGAATCTCATCTCATTGCCAAACTGGGCACCGTCCACCCTCATGGCATCAACGTCCAAAAGTAGTATGTACCATTCCATCTCTGCAGCTCCAGCCTGAAATATCCCCCACCTACACACACCCATACCACCCTACCTCCCTCTGTTTACCTCAGACATAGGTTGCAGCTATCATCATCTTCCCTTTTCCTACACTCTCTGAGTCTCTCCATTTGCTACATCAATCGACTTACTCCCCCCTCCCCCTGCCCTAGTAATGATGTGTGTAGGGGTGTTGGTGGATATGGCGGTTGCTGGGGGTGGAGGTGGGGGTAACCAATGAATAAGGCTGATATTACAAATGGAACACACACACACACACACACACACACACACACACACACACACACACACACACACACACACACACACTCACACTCACACATACACACACACATAATAAATAGAATGCTGGCTCCTTTATCGTTGGTCGTGAAAGGGGGGGGGGGGGGAGAGAGAGAGAGAGAGAGAGAGAGAGAGAGAGATTGTGTATAGGTGTGAATATGTTGCCCCTCCCCCTCCCACAGTAAGTACGTAAACCCATCCCCTTCTTCCCTCCACCCTCATAGCATCTACACCTTAAAGTAACATGTACCAACCCACCACTTCAATCTCAGCCCATAATATCCTCCCACCACACACACACATACTACCTTATCTCCCACTATTCACCTCACACAACTTATAGCTATCTTATTTATGCATTTATTATCATTATTATTATTATTTTTTTTTATTTTTTTTTTAAATTATTATTATTATTATTTACTGATTTTTTAATTTATTATTATTTTTAATGTTTCATTTATTTATTTATTTGATTATTATAAAAATGTATTTTCTAAATATATTTCTGTATCATGCTTTCATTACCTTAACCTTCACTATCGTTGTTAGCAGTATCATTCAGTAATACTATTGCTAGTATTGATACTACCACTGGCATTGACATCACCATCGCCTTCGCCTCTGGGACTGTTGCCACGGCAACCCTGCTGTTTAAGAATCCTCTAACACACTGTCCTTTCTCCCATATCCATACTTATTGACACAGATTGGTAGTAATCTTGTCCCTTTTTTTTTTTTTTTTTTTTTTTTTTTTCTCAGTATTTTGACCATTATTAGTATTCCTATCAGTAATATTATTATCTTCATTACGACTTTGACTCGCTCACTATTTCCCTTCCAACAGCCTCGTTCTCATTCAACGCCTTCTTCCTTGCGCTGAACCCTACGAAGTGATCTGAAGCGATCAAAGCTAAGTGAATTTTCATTGTTTTATTCGTTAATGTCTCACCTGATGAAGACCTAAGAGGTCGAAACTAGTTGTGTTTCGTCTTGTGACTCGTTTGTCCACGTTCTCTGGGCGGTTCGCTAACATTTATTTAAGATTTGTTCACATTTTAAGAATATACAATGAACAAAAAACCAAAACCAATCCAAACATATACTGTGTCTATCTAATTTTACAAAGTTGTTAAAATTAAGGAAACAGACAGCTGACAGAAACCCAGTAATATAAATGATACAGGTCTTTCAAAACTTTGCAAATCGTTTTCACATTACAAATGTAAATTATCAACTTACTATAAATGATGTGAATGGGGATTTCAACATCCCTCCGTTATTCATGAAGCATTGTACAGTTTCAGACATTACAAAGACTCTCTCTCTCTCTCTCTCTCTCTCTCTCTCTCTCTCTCTCTCTCTCTCTCTCTCTTCTGAGTGAGAAAGAGAGAAAGAAAGTGAACATGGTCAACGATTGTTGATATGTTCGCGAGATTTATTGTTTAGCTTTGTGTTTATGTATATACTGTATTTGACGATGTCTTGATTTCAGTTGCGATCAATTTGATTTTGTGTCTACCCCCTCCCTCTGTTGCCATTGACACGGGCATGTGGCCTAGTTCAATTAAAACATTTGTCATTGTCTCTCGTTCTCTCTCTCTCTCTCTCTCTCTCTCTCTCTCTCTCTCTCTCTCTCTCTCTCTCTCTCTCTCTCTCTCTAACACCATCCTCCCTCCCGTGTTTAATCTACTTGTCTTTGCACTCACAGAAAGACTTCATGACAAAGATACTAGATAGGCAACAATGATTATTTTGCTGGCCATTAGTTCGTATGAAATAAATAGCTGTGTAACTAACTCTCCGTGCTTTGATAGCAGACCCAGAGGGATGCTTCTGCTGAACACTATTGGGCATTTTTCATAAATGTCAACGAGATTAGAACTTCTGCTGGACACTGTTGGGCATTTTTCGTAAATGTCAACGAGATTAGAACTTCTGGTGAAAGTGGGCGCTGTTTGTCCGCTGTCATTGTTCTTTCCATTTATTCTTCCTCCTTTTCTTTCTTGCTTCATTCCATCCTTCTTTCGTCCACTAAGGTAAATAAGGACGAGGTTGATACGTACGATGCTATGCAGTATGGAATTCCAATATGGCCTGAGACTGTATGGCAGCGCTAACTCTACGCTTCCTTTCATGATATATCCTGAGATGTGCAGACGCGTGCAGTGCTGATCAGGAAATTCGAGGAATGCCTCAGGAGAGGTGTATCTATGCACTGGATGAAAGTCATTCTCCATTTGAGGTTATAGCGAACATACTAGCTCTAGCTGGCCAGAACCCAACAGGGAGATGAAAACTTACTGTAACTCTGTAAAAAAGAAAATGATTCCACCGTTCAACGCAGAAGCAGAAACAGACAGAGGTTTGGCGTAGAGTTAGCGCTGCCATGCTGTCTCAGGCCACATTGGAATTCCATACTGCATAGCATTGTACGTATCAACCTCGTCCTCATTTACCTTAATGGTTACCCCGGTTTCGTTTTCCTCTCCACGCCCATGCCCATGGTGATTTCATGTTACAGCTGTTGGTATCGACAAGTCTTGAAACTAAAGCTAGATGAACGTTCATGGTGCCCTTTGGAGGAGACACTCTTTGCGCTGGCTCCTCGGGTAACGGTCACGTCTGACAGTGCAATCTGCGTATGTTGTATCGGAACAGGCACCACCGATCACCACTAAAGTGATTTGGTAGCAGTGCTGTGTCTCCTCTGTGAGGTTGTCTAATGGCGAGATGACATTGATGGCTTA
>JAMYXO010002200.1:0-12500 GCA_033310375.1 Conus canariensis
GGGGTTTGGTGGATTTGGGTTGGGGGGGGGGTTTAGGGGGGTGTTGTGGGGTTTTTTGGGGGGTGGGGGGTTTTTTTGGGTGGGGGGGGGGGGGTTTTGGGGGGGTGGTTTGTTTGGGTTTGGGGGGTTAGGGTTTTTTATTTAGTAAAGTTGAGGGGGAGGTGGGGTTTTTTTTGGGGTTTTTTTTGGGGGGGTGGGTTTGGGGGTTTTTGGGTTGGTGGGGGGTTTTTGGGGAGGGGTGGTTTTTTGGGTGTTTTTTTTGTGGAATTGGTGGTGTTTTTTGGGGGGGGTTTGTGGTGAGTTTTTTTTTTTGGTTTTTTTTTTGGGGGAAATTTTTTTGGTTTGGGGTGGGTTTTTTTTTATGGGTTTTTTGGGGGTTTTTTTGGGGGTTTGGAAAAGGGGAAGGGGTTTTTTGGGGGGTTTTTGTGGGGTTTTTTTGTTTTGTGGATTTTTGGGTTTGGTTAGAAGGGGTTTGGGAAGGGGGGTTTTGGTTTAAAGGGGATTTTGGGGGGTTGAAAAAAGAAGGAATTTTTTTTGGGGGGAGGGGGTTTTTTGAGGGAATTAGGGGGGGAAGAAAAGGGGGGGGAAATTTAGGATAATTTTAATATTTTTAGAAAAATTAAAATTTATGGATTTTTTGTTTAAAATGTTAAATTTTTCAATTTTTTATTTATTTTTTCATTTACTTAATTGCTAAATAAAACTTGAAACCCTTTTTAAAACCATCCAAAATAATTTTCATTCTCCATTTCCCAAACGACCTCACCCCCCCCCTTTCTATTTGCACTCAGTGCAAAACCCTGTACACACACCACACCCCACACAAACACACACACAAACACAGGGGCCACACCCACACACACACACACACACAACCATAGCCTAATCCTCTCACACCCCCACTTTTTCCCACACACACATACAAACAAAACCTCCCCCTCTCCTCCCTCCCCCTCTCTCCTCCACCCCAAACCAAGCTAATAAACAAATTAAAAAAAAATTTTTAAGAAAATTTAGCGAACCGCCCAAAAACTGACAAACGAGTCAAAAGCCCAAAAAAACGCTTTCGATCTTTTTAGGTCTTCTTCAGGTGAGACAGAAACGAATAAAACAACAAAAATTTCCTTAGCTTTGATCCTTCAAAATTTCAGCGCAAGGAAAACCTCCCCCTTGCCGGAACCCTCTAAAAGCGATCTAAAATTTCTAAAAGCGATCGGGAGGTCAAAAAACCCCAAGGGGTTCGATGAGGACCCCATGATCCTGAATCGAAAAACATCTACATCGAGCAAGTTAAAAAGGAAACCCGCCATTTAAACCCGGGTGAAGATTGATCTCGGGGGAACGCAGCTGGGGTGGGCCCCTAAAGCGGGCTTATGCTGCATTCCATCAAATCAGTCGGGTTTTCCGGTGATACGCCCACGAGTTCGTCGCGACTTTAAAGCGAAAGACATGCCGAAATACTTCATGATTTTTTTCCACTGGAATGACGCACCCTTCGCGATTCAGTCATTTTCCCCAAACAATGACCTCAGGTTTACTATTGGGTTTTTCTGGGCCGAGCCCCCGGTTGTGTTTTTCGCCCCACAACAAATAGGCAACCCTCATATGTGGAAATTCGCGCACAAAGAGGGACGTAGGACCCAAAACAAAAAAAAACGTAATTTATAAATAAATCAAAAATGAACACCACCACAGGGGAAGTGAGGGGAAAAGCAATTAAGGGGCGCAAGAAAAAAATAAATCTAATCGGACATCTAAAAAGACAGTTAAGAGTTTAAAATCTGGCCCTTTTTTTTTTGTTACCTTTTTGGAAATCCTTTGATAGGAGCTCTTGCGTGGCAAACCGATGTCCCCCAAGTACAAAACAGGGTCACGTACCCACAAAAAAAAAAAAAATTCGGGGGTCGCGAGAGGTTACGTCAACAGACAAATGGCGACAAAATTTTCCGGGGGATAAACGAACGTCGTAATTTACATGAAACCTGGCTAAAGGGAAACAAACTACAGTACTTTTAATTAAGGGGGAAAATCAAAAATTGGGTCCTTTTTTTGTGGGTGGTGGTTGGTGGGGTTTTTTTTTTTGGGTTTTTTTGTTTTTTTTTTTTGCGACCCCCTTTGGGAACGACCTACCCCTACTTCCGGACCGCAAAAAATTTCCCCCTTTAACAAAGAAACTTGCAAAAACCTCTTTCTGTGGGACGGGCGATTGTGGTTTTATTTTATTTTTTTATTTTTTTTTTTAACAAACCGGGGGTTGTGGAAAGTTCATAGCAGACGTTAAACGAAATTAGAATCGCCCGAATGAAGGGTACATTTCGTTTGGCCCGATATCGCCCAAGCCCTTTGAATTTAATGCCAAAAACGGGGCTTTTTTAAAAAGCCCTTGGGGTTGGCCCTAGCAGACGACACAAAACATAAATCCCCATACTGAGTTTGAAAAAAAATTTTTTGAAAACAATCTGTCAATCATCGGTTTAAGGGTCCTTTTTCCGGAGGGGGGTGTGAATTTACCCGGGTAATGATTGTAGCTTAACTTTTAATTTTCATGCTTTTTTCTTTTTCTTAAGTAAAGCACAGCCCTACAAAAATTAATTTATGTGGAATTTTCCCCACACGAAAAACCACTTTTCTTTGTGGTAACTTTTTATTTCGAAAAAAGGTTTTCACACTTTCCCCGGGTTGACACTGACAAAATTGCCCCGTCTGTTTTTGGAAAAAATTTTAAATTAAATTTTACGAACCCCCCGGGAAAAAACGTGGACAAACGGCCCACAAGAAAAAAACACAACGCTTTTTTCGACCTCTTAGGTTTTTCCTCAGGGGGAAAAACAAACGAATAAAAAAAACGAAAATTTCCATTACTTTTTCTTTTTCAGAGTTAAGGCAAGGAAAAGGCTTTAAATTTCAACGCCTTTTTCCCTTTGGGCGCGAACTCGAACGTTTCTGAAGCGATCAAAGCAAAGGGAAAATTTTTTCGTTTTTTTTTTTCCGTTTTTTTTTCTCACCTAGGAAACCAAAGGGGTCGAAACGCGTTGGGTTTTGTCTTGTGACTTTTTTGTCCACGTTTCTTGGGCGGTTTCGTTTAAAAATTTATTTAAGATTTTGTTTATTTTTTCCCCGCCTCCCACGTCCCACTTTGAAACAAACTCGGCCCCCCCCCCTTTGGGTCAATGACAGGAACGTGACGCAGCTTCTGGTGGGTTTGGTCACCCCTTGTGGGTTTTTGTTAATCTCGGTGTCAAAGGGTGTGTCAATTTCTTCTCTTTTCCCCCCATCTGTGTCTGAAACGATGTAGGATCTGCATTCTGTGTTGAAGGCATGGGTGACGGGGCTCACCCCACGGGGTTTCAGCATCCACTATGTTTTTTTCCCACACAGGTCCGCATTTTGGGGGGGGTGCCCATTGGCCCTCCTCGATAAACTTTTTTGGGTAAAAGTTTTTTTTTTGTTTCTTGCTTCAGGTACCATTTTCCTTTCTTCTGAAGTCCCCCTTTTTGGCTGCAGATTTTGCTAAAGGGTTTTGGTACTCCCCGAACGAATTTTTCTTCCCACTAGTAACTCCACTGGGGAAACCATTTTGGGCAGTGGCGCCCGGAAGGGGTTATTTTCCAGAGAGCTGTGGGGCGCATCCCCTTTTGCAAAAGAACATTTTGATAGTTTTGACAGCTCTCTCAGCTTCCCCCATTTCCTTGTGGAGTTCGGGACTGCTCTTCAGATGATGAACCCATAAATTGAGAATTTTACAAAATCTCTTTGATAAAATTGGGGGCCCCCATTGCCTAAATGACAGCCCTCGGGGTTTTCCGGGGCGAGCAAAAAATTGACTTCGGGGTGCTCATTTACAGAAATAAAGGGTAGTCTGTCGCCGAGGGGCTATTTCTATCCACCTAAAAAGGTAGTCAACTACAAGAGGAAATGAAGGGATTTTCCATTCCAAAAACAATTCAACACCTACTCTTTGCCACGGTACCCGGTGTTTTTTTTTGGGAAAATCAGTGGTTTCTGGGGGAAGGGTTTTTCTTTCTTTTTCACATATTGCGAAATTTTGCATTTTTCTTTTCAATTTTTCTGCAAAAATTCCGGGCCCAAACCCAAACACTTTTTTCGGGAAAGCGCTCAGCATTTCACACACCTTGGTGCCCTTTCATGCTTTTTCTGAAAAAATTCAGCTTGCAAGTCTGCGGGTTTAAAACGAGACGATTTCGAAAAAAACCAAAGTCCTTCAACTTCATTTCTTTTTTCTCTGCCCCATTTTGGGGTTTTAAAAAGCGGGGAACCTTTTAGCTTTTTTCGGGCCAAACTCCTTCTGGCATATTTTTTTAAACTTGATTTGCAGAGGATGCTTCGTCTTGTTTTTTCTTTGTTTGCTGTATTTTTTCTTGTCACTTGCGGGGAATCCTTCGATGACTGCATTGAAAAAGACACCGAGTCTCCCCTTTTCAAAAAAGCGACCCCTGTTCAGCGGGGACACCGACGGGAAAATTTGAGAAAGTGGTCTGCATTGCCAAGGTTTTCCGGGAAACCCCGGGGACTTTTTGGTTTCCCGAGAAACACATCATCCCCCATTATAAATTTTCCCGGATACAAAGGATTTACTCATCCTAATATTCAACCCCCTACCTTGCCTGAAGAGATCCAGGTGACAAATTCTTTTAAATTTTTCATTGTCCAATTTGTTTGTGTTTTTGCCTGAAGAAGACCAAAGAGTCAAACCCGCGTCGTGTTTTGACTTGTGCCCCTTTGCCCACTTTTCCCTCTTGGGGGTTTTCGCAAAACTTTAAATTTCAGATTTTGTTCAGGGATGAAATTTTCCCCCAAACCCGGGGAATTTTTTTGGGCTCAACAAAAATCAAGGCTATTGTTTTTTGCTTTAAGATGTTGCACCCCAAATTCAAGTGGGGTCGAAAACAATTCAACACAACAGCATCTTTAATTCTGCAAAATTCATAAAAACCCACCCCAAAAAAATTGCCACCCAGTTTTTTTGAAAAAGGGATTTAAAAAAAAAATTTTACTGTAAAATCAAAACTTTTTCCCAATCCCAAACAAAAAAACGGCACACAAAAACACACACACACACCCCACACAAAAACACACACACATATGCTACGCTTCCCACGCACACACAGCCCACATACACACCGCGCGCGTCCCGCAATGTACGAAAACACACACACCACACACACACACACACACAACACACCACATATCACGCACACTCGCTTGCATACCGAAACACAGACAACTCCAAACCCACTATACCATCCCAAACAACCCAAACACCCCACAACTTGGGCACCCCTTCACGAAAAGCATAGTGTACACACACACACACACACACACACCCACACCACACACACACCCACACAACACACACACACAACAAAAAACACACATGCACACACCAAAACAGAGGAAAATCAACAATCTCTTTTCTGTCTTCTGCCCGTCTCTCTCTCTCTCCCCTCTCCTCTCTCTCCCCCTCCCCTCTCTCCCCTTCTCTCTCCCCTCTCGTTCCATTTTCTCTTTATCCTTTTTTCTTCTCCTTCCAAAAACCATCATTTCTCTCCTCCCCCACACCCCAAACCCTTGCCCAAACAAAAAAAAAAAAAAAAAAAAAGTTTGGGACCCACGCAAGGAAACCGCAACCCCGTCCCCACCTTCGGGGCCTTAACACACTGTCCGGCCCCGGGGTCGTACGGGAAAAGAGATCCAGATCCAGGGGGAAGAAAAAAAACTCCGGCCCTTTCTCCAGGTCCTGGGGGGGAAAATCACGCTGAACGCCGACGACAGCGTTTTCCCCTTCTTTTTGCCGCGACTGCAAACCGCTCTTTCCGAAACCGTCGCCAGTACGGGCGGGTTTTCTCGAGGAAGCTCACCGCGCTGGCGGAGAAACATTTTGGAATCCGCCGCCGCCAGGGGCTGGCCCTTGTCCACCAACCTGGGGTCTGCACTTCCTCCAAATCCGCGGGTTTGGCCTCGGCCCAGCTCATGCACGGGGGGATCCCCCCGCCTCCATTTAACTTGTAGGGGGTGGTAAACGGGAGTCGGCGATGGCTTTCCTTTTTTTTCGCCTGGCGGCTCCGGGGGCGTCCGGGGGTTTTCCCTGGTTTGACGTTGGGGGCCCACGGGGCCACCCAGCAGGCTCACCCCGGCCCGGGGAAAGGTCCCCAAAGCTTGCCGACCAAATCGTAGGAAGTGGGGGGGCTTGCACGGGTCGTACCGGGGAAACAAGTGCGTGTCGCGCGACGCGGAGTCGTTGCCCCTCTTTCCCTCGATGACGTACTTGATAAAAACTCGGGGGAAAAAAACAAAAACGACAGGGTCATCTTTTGGGGTTTTAAAGCTGAGAGGGGTTTTTGGTGAAATGAGGGGGGTTTGGGGAAGGGGTAAAGGGTTTTCGGGGGTGGGGGGGTTGGGGCCCGGGTCATTGCGGAAGTGACAGACTGACAGACAAAGGTGTCAGTGGGCAGGGGGGGTGTATCCATGTCCCTCCCGTTTACCCACACCACTCAAACACACACACCCCACACACACAAAACACACACACAAAAAAGCACACACCCGCACGCACCCACGCATGCACACCCCACACACAAAAACCCCACACACAAAACACACACACACCCCAAAACAAACACACACACACAGTATCGGTTTGGTTTCGTTCACGAAATGACTGTGACTTTTTACGGGAGCTTTGCTAAAACCAACCCCACGGGATCCCCAAAACCACAACACAAAACACACTCCTTCCTCTCTCTTCTCTCTCTCTCCCCAAACTCACACACACAAACACAAAACACACACACACACACACACCACACATACCCCACCACACACAAAAACACACTTTCACACTCTTCACTCACACACATACACTCACTCAAACACACACCACCACACACACACACACACACACACACACACAACACCACACACAAACACACACACACTCACAGGGTATTGTGATTTTTTGGGGGTTAATAGAGAATGGTTTGTGACTTTTTGGGGTTTGCCCCTTTTATTCTTTTTTTTTAAAATTTAAAGATGTCATCCCAGGAAAAAAGCTCACCCGCCCAAAAGACACACCCCACAAAAAAAACACCCCACACAAACGCACAAAACCAAACAAAAACACACACCACACACACAAAACGCACGCATGCACGAAACCGCACGCACGCACGAAACGCACGCACCCCACACCCACAAACACCACGACACAAAACACACACTAACACACAACAACACACACCACAAAACCACACTCACATACACACACACAAAACATCCAAACACACACCCCAACACACACACCCACACACAAAACGGTTTTGGGTGAGGGTTTTTCCCTGTTAATTGAAAATTGGTTTGTGACTTTTGGGGGGTTTGTCCTTTTATTTTTTTTAAAATTTAAAATTAAAGATGCCCATGCGGGAGCATTTTCACACAACCCACAGTTTCTCTCTCCTCTCCTCCCCTCACACACACACACACACACCCCAAAAACCACCACACAAACAAAACCCACACACAACACACATGGGTTTTGAAAAGGGTTTTCCTTTTTAAAAAAGAGAATGGCTGTAATTTTTTGGGGTTTGGGTCCTTTTATTCTTTTTTAATTTAAAAATTAATGGGGCCCAATGCGGGAGCTTTCCACACAACCCACGTTCTCACACACCACAACACTCACACAACGCACAAAACACACACACACACCCACACACCCCACACACACCACACACACACACACATCACCCCATACACACCCCCGCACCCCAACAAACACACACACACACACTACACAACACTCACAACACACACAAAACACACAAACACACACCCCACACATACACTCCCCCTCACACACACACACACACACATACACACACACAACACACACACACCACTCACACACATAAAACTCACTCACACACACAACACCAACACCGGGGCGCGCTCGCGCGCGTGCGCCCCAACGAAACCGCATACAGGAAACATACACTGGGACACACACCACACACCCACACACACACACCACACCCCACACACACCACCCCAAACGCACGCCGGCCTACCCAACCTTTTTCACAACACACACACCACACACACAACACACACCACACACCCCAACACATAGTACCTCACCACAAACACAACTATGTTAGCTGGAAAAACCAAGGTCTGACCACCGCGTTGGGGCTGATCCCGGGGGTAAAGACATGTACAAAAGTCGCACCAAGAAATCCTTTTCTTTTAAATTTATTTTACTCCGTCCCTCAATTTTGTTCATCCATCACAAAAAATCCCCAGCAGATATGCCCGTAGCGTACATGACTAGTCCCCCACACATAAACCCCTCCATGACGAAACTGAAACCCAATCTCAGTTATTCTTATTATAATGAATACTTTATACACGCCCCACCTCGGGTTTAAAAACCAAACTCTAACGCTTTTCAATCCAAACTCGTTTTACAAACGGCTGGGCCCACCTGGGGATGCCGACTGAAAAGGGTTTCCCGCGGCGCTTCATTCAGTCCCTTTTTCCCGTGTCCCTCCAGTCAACCAACTTCAATATCTTCACTTTAATTTTTCCCTTTCTTCCTTCATTCTTTCCATTTCTCACGTAGGGTGGGATGCTATGTTCAACGTTTATCCATACCAACGGGTAAACCCCGGGCCCTCATCCCGAAAAAATTGGTGATGGGAAATTTTTTCCTTTTTGGGGCAAGAACTTATGCTTTCGTTCACACACAGAATCTCGGTTTATAGTCTCATTCGAAAAGGGCTGTTTTGGGAAAAGGAGTCGAACCAAAAATTTTAACTCCGGGGGGAAAACCACCCCCCCCCCCCCCCCCCCCCCCCCCTTTCCGACAAAGGGGCCCCCGGAGATTCGAACCCCCCCAAATCCCAAGGATCACCAAAAGCCGAGTCCCGGGGCTCTACCAAATGAGCTTTCCGGGGGCTGTTTTTGGGGGCTGTCCTTTACCTGGAAACGTGACGTCATGGCCCCATTTGCAGGCTGGTTTGGGGGAGGCGTTGGGGGGGAACCTCTTGATGATGGGGGGTGCCCACGGTGCCCCAGAAGTAAAGGGGTTTGGGGGGGAAGAGCTTGTCCCTGTGCCGGGGGAACCGCTTGGAGTAAAGGTCCCCGGGGGAACATGACCTGGCGGGGGGAAAAACGAGCAAAACCCATCGATCCTCTTTACAGGGTCGTTTCCCCCAGCCACTTTATTCCTGCTCCCCCCCCCCCCCCCCCCCCCCCCCCCCCCCTTTTTCCCCTGCTATAAAAAAACCCGAAAAATGAATGACGAGCAAAACGTAAATTTAAAATTCACCGTCTCTGTTTTCCCTTTTCCCCGGCCCCTTTGCCCCGCCCTTTTTCCTCCCCTCTCTCTTTCTCTTCTCCTCTCTCCTCTCTCCCCCCTTTTCCTCTCGGGCGTGCATGTGTGGGGGTTTTTTGGTTTTTGTTTGTTGTGTATTTTAAACGGGGTTTTTTGGGGGGGGGCGGGGGGAAAGGGGGGGGGGGGCTGGGTGGACAGAGAAAACCCCGGGGGGGGGTGGGGGGGGGGGGAGGGGTTTTGGGCGCCGCCCAAAACCCAAAAAACCCCCCCTTTTTTATTCAAATTTTCCCCCGTACCCCTTTTTGGTTTTTCCCCAAAAGGGGGAAACTTACGACCTGCCACTTCAGGTTCTATAAGTAAAAAAAATATTATGGTTTTTTTTTTTAAATTTTTAAAACCCTTTTTTTTGTGGGCCCCTTTTAATTTCCCCTTTCTTAAAAAAAAAATTTCTACGGGGTTGGGGATGCTTTTTTTTTAAAATTTTGGGGGAAAGCTTTTTTATTCTTTTTTTTAGAAACACTTTTTTTTTACTTTTTTGGGGGGAAAGTTCAAAGTTTTTGCCCAAATTTTAGCCCCATTTTTTAAATTTCCCCGGGAAAAACAGTTTTCCCCCCTTTTTAATCGGGAACTGATATGATATGAGCTGAGCTGAGCTGAGCTGACTAAAACTGACCCCAAATTTTTCTCTGCTGAGCTAATTTAAGGGGCTTATTTTATGCATGGATGGGGGAAAGGCGGTATCGCCCCTTCCCTTTTAATTTTAAATTTTAAAGGTTTTAAAGGACTGGGGGGTTTTATTTTTCCCCTTTCCCCCTGGGCACCGCGGCCCTTGGTGAAAAACGGGGGGCCCGGGGTGAAGAATTAAAAATTTCGGGGGGGGAAAAAAAATGGGGTTTGGGGGGGGTTTAATCTAGAGAGCACAGATTAAAAGGGGTTCGGGCGAGATTTCCCGGGGGTTTTGGGGTGGGGGAAGGGCCAAAGGGGGCTGCAGGGGAAAATGTTAACTTTTTTTGATCAAACTTCGTAAAATATCCCCAAAAAATTAGGAACCCAAAAGGGACTTTTTCATTAAAAAGGCTTAAAAAAAAAAAAAAAAAAAAGAAAAAAAACCCTTAAATTTCCTTTTGTTTTCCCCCGTAAAAACCCCAAAAAACTTTAAACTGTTTTGGGGTTAATTAACAAAATCAAGCGAACAAATTTAAAAAGAAAAAGGATCAAATGATTGTTTAACATCCCCCCAAAAACTTTGCAATATGGGTTTTAAAATTTTTTCTCCCAAACCCTCTTTAGTCGTCAAGGTCTACATGCCCCGAAAGGGAAAAGGGAAACGTAGTAAAATTTTTTTAAAAAAAGACACAAGTTTTTAAAACACAGACACATTTTTTCAACCCCAAATTTTTCAAAAAATTTTTCTTTCCCAAAAAGGGGGTTAAAAATTTAAAATTTTGGGGGTGGATCTTTTCAGTCAAACGCAAGGGGGGTTCCCCACCCCTTTCTCAACAAAAGGTTTAGTGGGGGGGGATTATTCTCTTCCGTGGAAAAAAAAAAAAAAAAAAAAATGACAAAAGGGGCATTCGAGGGTTTGAAAAAAAGACCCCGCTTTCATTAGAAAAAAAAAAAAAAAACTGGGCATTTTGAATTATAAAAAAATAACACACAGGCGAAAATTTAAAACACTGTGAAGGGGAAACTCATTTAAAAAAAATTTAAACGATAACACACGGCCCCAGGGGTTAAATTTAAGCCTTTTCAAAGGGGGGGAATGAGGGGGGTCACGGTTTTAAAAAAATCAAACTGACGGCCCCAGGGAAAAAAAGGGGGGCCCCGGGGGGGACAAAAAAAAGGGGGGGGGATGGGGGCCCCCGGGGCAAGAGAAGGGGTCAGGGATTTGGGGGGGGACAAAAAAAGGGCAGGATGGGGCCCGGGGACAAAAAAAAGGGGGCCCCCGGTGGGGCCCGGGGACAAGAGAAGGGGTCAGGGGGGGGACAAGAGGGAAAGGGGTTTAGGGATGGGCCCCGGGGAAAAAAGAAAAAGGGGGCGGGGTGGGGCCCCCGGGCAAAAAAAAGGGGGCAGGGATGGGGGGGGGACAAGAGAAGGGGGCGGGGTTTGGGGACAAGGAAGGGGGCCCCCATGGGGTTTGGGGACAAAAAAAGGGGGTCAGGGGTTGGGGGAAAAAAAAAGGGGTCAGGGGTGGAACAAGAAAGGGTAAGGATTCCGGGGGGCAAGAAAGGGGGGCGGGGTAAAAAAAAAAAGGGGAAAAAAAAGGAACAAAGAAGGGGTCAGGGGGGAGGAGAAAAGGAAGGGTAGGGATGGGCCTGGAGAAAAAGGAAAAAGGGGCAGGGGGGGGTGGGACAAAGAAGGGGGCGGGGAGGAGAAAAAAAAAGGGGGCGGGGATGGGGTGGGGGCAAGAGAAGGGGCAGGGGGGGATGGAGACAAAAAAGGGGTCGGGGAAAGGGTTTCGGAGACAAGAGAAGGGGCGGGGGGGAAGGAGACAAGAGAAGGGGTCAGGGTGGGACAAGAAAAGGGGGGCGGGGAGGGCCCCCGGGGCAAGAAAGGGGGCGGGGATGGGCCTGGGAAAAGAAAGGGGGTAGGGTGGGGTGGAGACAAAAAGGGGGAGGGAGGGAGACAAGAGGGGGGTAAAGGGTGGGCCTGGGGACAAAAAAGGGGCAGGGAGGGGAGGAACAAAAAGGGGGCAGGGTGGGGAGGGACAAAAAGAAGGGGCGGGGGGGGGAAAGAAAAGGGGGGCGGGGGGGTGGGGAAGGGAAGGGTCAGGGGGGGCCTGGAGACAAAGAGGGGGGGGCAGGGTGGGGTGGGACCAAAAGGGGGCAGGGTGGGGCTGGAGACAAGAGAAGGGGTCAGGGATGGGGGGGAGACAAAGGGGGGTTTTAGGGATGGGGCAAAAAAAGGGGCAGGGTTTGGGGGTGGAAAAAGAAAGGGGTTTAGGGTGGGGCCGGAAAAAGGGAAGGGGCGGGAGGGGCCCCCAGGGCAAGAGAAGGGGCAGGATGGGAGGGAGACAAGAAAGGGGCGGGAGGGCCCCCGGGAACAAGAAAGGGGCAGGAGGGGGAGGAGAAAGAAAAGGGGTGGGGGTGGGGAGGGAGACAAGAGAAGGGGCGGGATGGAGACAAAAAGGGGGCGGGATGGGCCGGAA
>JAMYXO010002200.1:17500-20000 GCA_033310375.1 Conus canariensis
TTAGAAATCAAACACAGAGAGAAAGGCGGCTTTTCAGGGGAGATGATTCATGTTTTTCTTAATTACAAGTTATAGCCGCAAGCACGACTTCAGCCGCTCAGTAAATATTACTTTAAAAAAGACTTTGCTTTTGGTTGCCCGATAAACATCTCTTTTAGAAATAACAATGATAGAAGTAAAGTAAATGTACAGTTGTAGCCTACATCGTATGCCCGTTGATGAATGAAATTCAGCATTATATTCCAGCACGTTTCAAAAGTACCATTTCGTTAGATATAAGAAAAAAAAATCCCAGCAGGACTCCGTTTAAGAATTGACATGGGACATGCATGTCTACCTGGGATTAAGCGACAGTGAGAGAGCACACTTCGATGGCACCGATGGTTCTGTCACGTTTACGATTTATTTTTTATTTGATTACGGCTGTAATACTATGGTTTAAAACACCTACGAAAAAAAAACACAAAACTACTGACAAAACCCACTCGAAAACCAAAACACAACCAACTTCACCAAAATAAACCCCAAAGCTACAGACAAAACCCACTCGAAAACCAAAACACAACCAACTTCATCAAAATAAACCCCAAAACTACAGACAAGACCCACTCGAAAACCAAAACACAACCAACTTCATCAAAATAAACCCCAAAACTACAGACAAAACCCACTCGAAAAACCAAAACACAACCAACCACCAAATCAATCCCTCACACACACACACACACACACACACACACACACACACACACACACACACACACACATATGTGTGTGTGTGTGTAGAAACACACACACACACACATACACACACCTTCAAAAAAGAGTGCAGACGACAGACTCACCGAGCGCGGTATCGATGGGAATGTCGTAGGGCGAACTGATTTTCAGCCCGTAGTTCATGGCGTAGAACAGCCGCCGGAAGAAAGTGGACCCCACTTTAAGCACAGGGCAGAAAAAGAAATTCTGTGGTTCGTACACCTCCATGACGGCGTACAGGAACTTCCTTCCATACCAGCCCTCGTGGTACGTCACTTCCCCCGGAACTCGCTTCCCCTTCTGCTCTTGGAGTTGCTTCGCTTGGCACACCTGGCGGATGCGCTCCTGCCTCTGCGCCTGCGTGGCGGCCAGCTCTCTGTAGCGGAAGTGAGAAGGGAGTGAAGCGTTGGTGGCTTCCGGCGCGGTGATGCGGAATCGCCCCAGTTTGATCTGAGGAGAGCAGAACTTTTGCAATGCCGGCGGAAGAACATGGAAATAAATCTTTCGTTTGACGTGTGTTGGTGATGTAATATTACTCGTCAAAAAGAAAAGAGGGATGGGGTTGGGCAGGGGGGGAGGAGTGGGGGGTGGGGTGGGGGGGATGGGAGAGTTCACCTGCGTGTCCATAATGTCGTGAGATATTACACGTCAAAGGAAAAGACAGGAGAACTGTTAAAATTAGGCGACGTGTGTTGTTCATACTCGTCAAAGGGAAAGGCTGAGATGAGGAGGTTTTTCAGACCTGGGTTCTTCTTTTTGCTCTTCTTCTCCTTTTCTTCTTCTTCTTCTTCTTCTTCTTCTTCTTCTTCTTCTTCTCTCTCCTCTCTCTCTCTCTCTCTCTCTCTCTCTCTCTCTTCTCTCTCTCTCTCTCTCTCTTATCTCCATGGGGAGTCACTGAGGCACCGCAGTGAAGGAAAACCAGGTTCCTCCAGTTCTGTCGCTTGTGTGCCAAGGTCTGAGTCTCCGCAAGCATTTTCCCTGTCCACTCCGCAATGTCAGTTCATCGTTATAAATGTCTTCCCCTCTGCCGCCTGGTCTGATCTGGGCAGCAAGTAGTACGCATCCTTCTTATTGAAGTCTGGGTGCTGCTCAAGCCGGAATTTTCTAGCAAGTCCAAAGGATCTTAAAACATGGCCGTAGCAACGTAGTTTTCTTTTCCCCGATGATGTCGATATATCTCCGTATGTCCTGTGTGCTGCCTGATAGTTTGACCCACTAGTTGACTGGTGATATGATCACTGTATCTGATCTTCAGTGTTTTGATTCTTACTACAACAAATGTATACGCCCACATAAAAAAAAAATCCCAGACGCAACATTGAATCATCCTTTGTGAAGACGAGGGTTTAGTCTTGCAAGCAGATATATCATCAAGTACAGATACATCCGAACGGAGAGATCCTGTCTCGCGTTCTCTCAGCCTACCCCACCACATCTCCACTCCCCCCCCCCCCCCCCCCCCAATCCCCACCTCTGTCTTCTAGCTCCACATGTAGACGATAGCGTAGACCTGGTGAAACTGGTACATTTTAACATCGTGTAGACGTAGTTATTATCTAATACGTAGAACTGATGACACTGGTGAAGATTTAACATCGCAAAAGTAGATTTGGCAGCATTTTGACGATATTATGATGCAGGCCCGGTAAAAATCAGTGACATGGAAGATCAAAATATAAACACAGTGAACTGGTGACATTTTCCTTTTACTTGTTACGTAGACGTAGTGAAACAGTTGATA
>JAMYXO010002201.1:2500-10000 GCA_033310375.1 Conus canariensis
GCTTCATCACTTGGTAGGGTTCAGCGCAAGGAAGAAGGCGTTGAATCAACGCCTTCTTCCTTGCGCTGAACCCTACCAAGTGATCTGAAGCGATCAAAGCTAAGTGAATTTTCATTGTTTTATTCGTTAATGTCTCACCTGATGAAGACCTAAGAGGTCGAAACTAGTTGTGTTTCGTCTTGTGACTCGTTTGTCCACGTTCTCTGGGCGGTTCGCTAACATTTATTTAAGATTTATATATATTTAACTTGATACGGTGATAGGAGGAAATTCTTTCTACAAAGTGTGTATATCTTTCTCTGAATAGAAAGAAGAAAAAAAAATGTTGTTGATAAGTGATCGGAAAAGGAGGTGGCTTAGCTAGTTCATTGCTTTATGAAAAAAGTTGTTTATCCTTTTCGCTAATGTATTATAAAATGATGCAAACAATAATAGTAAGCTCTGGAAGTGAGCGATGGAAACTATCGTGTATTAATGGTTGGAAGATCTATTCTGAATTTTGTAGTGGGAAGCCCAACGGAAATCCTTCTGATGTATTCTGAATTTGGATGTGGGAAGATAAACAAAAATCGTTTTGATATGTATCTAAACCATCCTTTGATATGTATAATGAATATTCATCTGTTGATAAACAGGAATGTACGAGAATCGTTTTGATATGTATGTATAGTGAATATTCATCTGTTGATAAACAGGAATGTACGAGAATCGTTTTGATATGTATGTATAGTGAATATTCATCTGTTGATAAACAGGAATGTACGAGAATCGTTTTGATATGTATGTACAGTGAGTATTCTTCTGTTGATAAACAAGAATGTACGGAACGTTTTGATATGTATATAAGGACTGTTTCTGTTAATAATGAATATTTTGTCTTGATAAAAAAGGATGAACGGAAATCAGTTTTTGAAATGTAGTGATTATAAAAACGTTCTTGTTTTGATGAAAGAGACGAACGGAGATCATTTCCTATATGCAATGATTGTATTCTTGGTACATTGTAAAAAGGTCTATGTGGAAATCCTTTCCCACCAATGCGCAAAAACGTGATTTCGAAAATCATGGAATGTTCTATTGCAATATTGTATTGAAACTTTGTAGATTTCGCTATGGGTAATTTTACCAAGTTCTGGTGAAATATAAAGTAACTAAGTTATGAATAAGAATAATAACCATGATGAATAATAGTCATGTTGTAGGCTAGATAATCAAGGTAGTTATCAGTTCCCCCAGGTGAAGTCGTAGCCCTGGTGTGACCAGGAACTGTCTGCTACTGGGTCTGGGGCGTAGCCAGGATCTACCGCCCCCCTCCCCCCCCCCCCCTCCCGGGCCCTGTCTCCACCCTGCTGGGGTGTGGAGAGATCGACTTCGACTTGGAGATCGACAGTGATCCGTTGTGCCGGCTGTGCCAGAGCCGCCGCTTCTGCCGTGCCAGAGCCGCCGCTCTTGGGGTGTTAGAACCAGCGACCTGTTGTGCTAGTTGTACCAGAGCCGTCGATCTTACTGTACTAGGGCCGTCGCTTCTGTGGTGTTAGAACCAACGATCTGTTGTGCCGGAGCCGCAGCTCTTGTGTGGTGTTAGAACGAACGATTTGCTGTGTTGGAGCCGCTGCTCCTATTTGTGTTGTAGCCGTAGCTCTTGTGTGTTGGTCCAGGAGCCGTCGCTCCTGTGTTGGACAGAGCCGTCGCTCCGGTTCGGTGTTGGACTCTGCGAGCTGCTCCTCCTGACGGTGCGAGACCCAGGAAAAGACTTTTCTTCGTCGCTACTTGCAAGTGACTTGTGACGTCTGAGGAACTGTCGTATTGGGCCGGACGTGACCTAAAGTGGAAATAGTATTATTTGTATATGCCTCTGTAGTGTGTACGCCTAGAGCTGCGGCGTACGTTAACATTCTACTCTCTTGATGATATTATTGTGTTTTGTGTATTTGTGTGTTGATGGCTCGGGCAGCATAAAAAAACCCGTTGAATTGAGACTTGTTGCCTGGCTGTCTATGTTTCGGTTGGTGTGGGTGTGTATGTGAAATGAACCCGTACGCACATCCAAATTTCTGAGAGTGAGAGTCGGACAGACAGACACACGCACCGACGCATCCGTAACATATGTATTTATTTATAGCTGACCATCTATCTATCTATCTCTCTATCTATATACATATATATGTCGCTATTTATTCATTATTCACTCATTTGTCAAATTATTTATTTGTTTATTAGTATATCTATTAAGGTATCATATTTTATCAATGTAGATAAATATCTATTTATTTTCATTAATCTATTATTCATCTATTTAATTTAATTACCTACGTATTTATTTACTTACCCATTAATATACACACATTTGTTATGCCAGATCTGTTTTCGTATTTCAAAAAGAAAACATTATGGCAAGTTCCATTGCAGGTTTCATCCGCTTTCCACTACACATGTGTAAAGTTTGCATTTATTGTATCTATATAATCTGTCTGTCTGTTCTCTCCCTCTAGCTCTTTCTCTAGGTCTCTGTCTGTCTGTCTCCCCCCCACACGTGTCCGCATGCACGCGCCCCCCCCCCCCCCCCCCCCCCCCCCCCCCCCCCCCGCCACACACACACGCACACACACACACGCACACGCAGAGAGAGAGAGAGAGAGAGAGAGAGAGGAGAGAGAGAGAGAGAGAGAGAGAGAGAGAGAGAATGGGTAATTTCCCGAGATTCGCTATTCCCCTAACAGAACTCATTTCACAATTTCTGTCAACAATGTTGGTCAGCGTGACACTTTTATTCTTTTTGCAGGTGGAGAACTATCTGAGTCATCTCAGTGACGACGCCGTCAAGAACCGCACGCCCGTAGTTGTCTATCTCTCTGCAATGATCATAGTGGGCTTCATGGGCAACTCCCTGGTTCTCCTGGTGTATGGACTCAGGTTCCGACCAAGTGCTCCCAGAACCTTTGTACTGGTCATGGCCGTTCTGGATCTGATCATCAACATCGTCACGCTCCCTCTGCAGATTGCCACGATCCGCCACGCGTACAACGATAACAACTGGCGGTGCAGAATCTTTTTTGGCTTCTCTACAATCAGAACTCCAGCCTCTGCTGTTGTACTTGTGCTCGTAGCTGTGGATCGGTTTCGGAGGGTCTGTGCTCCCTTAAAGAAGCAGCTGAACTCCCGGCAAGCGTTTTACCTGTCCCTGGCCTGCGTGTTCTTAATAATGATTATTTTTGCCCCCTTCATTCCCCATTATGGCGTACACCATGTCAACACGACTGAGCCAGAGATCCAGGCCCGCATGTGCTGGATAGCAGACGAGTACAAGGACACGTTCTATCCAACAGCTCACAAAATCACCGCAGGCACTGTGTTCTTCACAGGGCTTGCCATCCTGGTGTTCTCCTACACTGGTATTGGGATCAAACTTTGGAGGAGGAGAGCAAAGAAAACCCAGCCTCTGAGACTGCAGCAAGTCCAGGAAAACCAGAATGACCCAGTAATAAGTGCTTCAGGTACGGCCAACAGCATGGAACAAGACAATTTAACTGGACAACAGGATCAAAACGCATGTGTGGGGAAAGGGGTTGTGCCTACTCGTTCGGCTGCAGGACATGAAGAAAAGTTTGGAACTGCGTTTTGTGAATCCTCCAGCACCGAAAACCGTTTATCAAACTCAGCGCCATTCAGCTCTGAGACAACACCAAAGGGACCCGCGCAACTTGACGCAGAAATAATTATCCATGGCAACGAATCAAAATGTGACCTACCTAAACACGACCAGTGTCAAACAGAGTCCGGGGGATCTTCCAGAGAAGGGGAGTGTTCAAATGGACCACCGGACGAAAAGCGAGACACCACTATTGAGCAGAAGAAACCACCGGCCAGAAGTACCGCTGCCCATCAGTACTTGCGACGAAGAAGATCCCGCACCACTCTGATGATGGCTGTGCTGACCTTGTTGTTTCTCATCAACTGGCTTCCACATGTCATCATGAGGTAGGCCCTATATCATACGCGTTTTGGATTTTTATGTTGAGCAGCAAAAAAGCACTGAGTCCAAACCTGCCTTGGTGGGAGAAAAAGGAAGGGAGAAAGGGTAGAAGATGAAAAGAAGAAAGGGGGAGAACTCAAGAATAACACAAAACAAAAGAAAATGGCTTCAGTTTTATGGACAATAAATGAAGAAAAGGTAACTGCTGGTTCCTGTAGTACTAATAGCCAGAAAACCAGTTTGAAAATGCAAATAGTTTTAGAGAAGGAGTTACAAACTTTCCTTAAAGAGACTAGAAAATTGAAAGATACCAGTTTTGATGATAGGGGGGGATGAGATTTATTTCACTCATTGGATGGTCACAGCTTAATTCACCGATATTGAGGAGAAGAGGACAACTGAAACAGGGGTAGGGGTGGGGATGGTGGGGGTGAGGGAAAATGTTATGGCGTCCGGGATGGATGGAAAGAGAAGTGGATGGGAAATGTTGAGGGGAAGACAGTGTGGGAGGAGGGTGAAAGAGCAGAAAAGTGAGACGTGGAAGGACGGGGTAAGGAGTTGGCTGGGGGCACAATGACACTCTCCCATGTCAACGTTTCATGGCTGCAAGATACTTAGACTGGAATTGATATGACTCTTCATCAATCTTCGGTAATATTGACATTATTGAATAAGTGCAATAATTTTAAACACTATTATTATTATTATTAGCATTATTATTATTGTTGTTATTATTATTATTATTATTATTATTATTATTATCATCATTATTATTATGAATACTTATATAGCGCCTATCCTCGGCTACAGACCAAGCTCTAAGCGCTTCACAATCCACACTCGTTTACACAACGGGCTGCCTACGTGGGTAGTGCCGACTGAAGAGCTGCCAGCTGGCGTTTCATTCGGTCGTTTCCCGTATCATCCACTCAATACCGTCCAATATCATTCACTCAATTTTCTTACTTTCTTCACTCTTTCCATTTCTTACGCAGGGTGCATGCTATGTGTAACGTGTCATCCATACCAACGGCCAAATTGGCCTTCTCTTCCGAAAGTTAGTGATGGGGTTTTACGTGTGTGCAAGATGTTATGCATGCGTTCAAATACGGAACCTCGATTTATAGTCTCATTCGAAGGACTGTATTGGAAATGGAGTCATAACCAATGTTAAATCCGAATGGGAAAATCCCCCTGTACCATAACGGCCCAGCGGAGATTCGATCCCGCAACCCCGTTCCCCAAGTTTACGAGTCAGGCACTCTACCACTGACCTGTTCCGGTCCCAACCATCTAAACAGGCCGGACAGGTAAAGCAAATAGATCCTAAATTCCCCAGTAAATGACTGACTTATCCCTTTGCTACGCAAGGCAAGTTATGATAAATTGGAAGGAGTACACTGGATACTTTGTTGCTCCCGTTTTCTGCGTTGGTCTATATCTCACGTCTTTCGCCACTGCCCTTCTCATTCCTGTCCTCAAAGAAAAAAAACCCTGCATATCTCCATTTTTCTTTTTTTTTCCCCTTTTTGACCTGTCTTTCCTGTGCTGTTTTTCTGTTTCTTGATTGTTTGCTGGCGGTTTACTTATAGAACCGATGCAATCGTGTCAGGCTGATCTTTTCTGTGTAGACAAATGTGTCCATGCCCATGGGTCGTTTTGTTCTGTTTTTTTTTCCCCTTCTATAGTGTTAAAGGGCTTATAGGTTACAAGCCCATACAATATTGCTGTTGGAGCCATTTTTATCTTTCTTTCACACACACACACACACACACACACACACACACACACACACACACACACACACACACACACACTCAGACACACACACACACTCTCACACACACACACACACACACACACACACACACACACACACACACACACACACACACACACACACACACAAGCCCTGAGGTAACTCTGGTTCTTCCTGTCTGTTGGGGAGTGTAGCCTTTCAGAAACAGCTGCAATTCCTCACACTCTGTGTGCAGAACTTTCCACAAAGCCCCAGTCAACTTGTGCGACAAGTTCACTGACTGTGGCTACAACACCTACGCCATCCTCCAACGTTCCATCTACCTCAACAGTGCCGTTAATGCCTTCGTCTACTCCTTCTGCAACGAACGGTTTCGACTCGAATGTCGACAGTTCATCCATGGCGTGGTTAGCAAGCTGTCCTGCAGAACGTAGACGATAGCTGATCCGAGCGAGTGAACAGAATAGTCGAAGACTGTATGCCAGAGAAAGACACTTGGGATGGTGTGGTGATTTGGCTTCTCGATCCGGCGAACGTCTAGGAAACACACACTTGCATGATAAATGCGATGAATGTGTTTATCAATGTGTGTGTGTGTGTGTGTGTGTGTGTGTGTGTGTGTGTGTGTGTTAGTGTGTTAGTGTGTGTGTGTGTGTGTGTGTGTGTGTGTGTGTGTGTGTGTGTGTGTGTGTGTGTGTGTGTGTGTTTGTGTGTCAAAGTCAATCTTTATTATTTTCAGATAGAACATGGATTGAGCAATATATCTGATTTTTGTTCACACGCTCTCTCTCTCTCTCTCTCTCTCTGGGAGGGGGATGGGAAGAGAAGGTGGGGGGGGGGGGGGGAGGGAGGGGGGTGGCCAAAGGAGAAATGCTCGTTGCGTTCCAAACCAATTCAAGTACGTGTTCTGTTCATTATTTGAGAAATCCAACAAGACAGGTTCATTTTTCAGTAAATGATGATACATACAGTTTAGTCGACATTCGTTTCAACAAACGATTCAAAACTATGTCATACGTGTTTCGTTCCAATTTCTGCGACATATCTGTTTGGCAAAATACTATGTGGGAGTGGGGGTGGGGGGTGGGGGTGGGGGTTGTGTGTGTGTGTGTGTGTGTGTGTGTGTGTGTGTGTGTGTGTGTGTGTGTGTGTGTGTGTGTGTGTGTGCGTGCGTGCGTGTGTGTGTGACATTGCTTATAAACTATGTTTAGATTTGCATTTTTTATTTTATCTTTGAGCATCTTTATCCTCCGCCTCTTCACAATTACTTCCCGTCTTGCCTCCATCGCCTTTTCGTGTTTGTATTATGGCTCATGGATTATGTACTGCAAATCTTCAGACTTACACACGGGCGCAATCTGTCTGTATGATATTGGGGAACTGACCAACGAAAATTTGCTATTTTCACACTGTTGAGTTGAAAAAATGTTGTTCGTATTGTGACTATCAGGTAGTTTTCATTACAATGTTTATATGTGTATGAAAGCCTATGCCTATATCATTCAATAATTAGCATCTAAGGCCTTAGTAGATCATAAAAATGAACACCTACCATCTGAATGATCCATGGTTTTCTCTGCCTAGTTTATCTGATGATCTATATAAGCTGTAAGACTTTGGGACACATAATGTAAGATATTTGTTTCAACGAACTGACAATGATCATGTACTAAGTGATCTCTTAAGATGACCTGGACTTTGTTACCAGATGTATTTCATGTCTTGTGTACCTGAGCTCTGGAATAAAAGTGTGGAAAAGGACAGCTGT
>JAMYXO010002201.1:17500-24968 GCA_033310375.1 Conus canariensis
GAGGACGCCGTCAAGAACCGCACGCCCGTAGTTGTCTATCTCTCTGCAATGATCATAGTGGGCTTCATGGGCAACTCCCTGGTTCTCCTGGTGTATGGACTCAGGTTCCGACCAAGTGCTCCCAGAACCTTTGTACTGGTCATGGCCGTTCTGGATCTGATCATCAACATCGTCACGCTCCCTCTGCAGATTGCCACGATCCGCCACGCGTACAACGATAACAACTGGCGGTGCAGAATCTTTTTTGGCTTCTCTACAATCAGTACTCCAGCCTCTGCGGTTGTACTTGTGCTCGTAGCTGTGGATCGGTTTCGGAGGGTCTGTGCTCCCTTAAAGAAGCAGCTGAACTCCCGGCAAGCGTTTTACCTGTCCCTGGCCTGCGTGTTCTTAATAATGATTATTTTTGCCCCCTTCATTCCCCATTATGGCGTACACCATGTCAACACGACTGAGCCAGAGATCCAGGCCCGCATGTGCTGGATAGCAGACGAGTACAAGGACACGTTCTATCCAACAGCTTACAAAATCACCACAGGCACTGTGTTCTTCACAGGGCTTTCCATCCTGGTGTTCTCCTACACTGGTATTGGGATCAAACTGGAGGAGGAGAGCAAAGAAAACCCAGCCTCTGAGACTGCAGCAAGTCCAGGAAAACCAGAATGACCCAGTAATAAGTGCTTCAGGTACGGCCAACAGCATGGAACAAGACAATTTAACTGGACAACAGGATCAAAACGCATGTGTGGGGAAAGGGGTTGTGCCTACTCGTTCGGCTGCAGGACATGAAGAAAAGTTTGGAACTGCGTTTTGTGAATCCTCCAGCACCGAAAACCGTTTATCAAACTCAGCGCCATTCAGCTCTGAGACAACACCAAAGGGACCCGCGCAACTTGACGCAGAAATAATTATCCATGGCAACGAATCAAAATGTGACCTACCTAAACACGACCAGTGTCAAACAGAGTCCGGGGGATCTTCCAGAGAAGGGGAGTGTTCAAATGGACCACCGGACGAAAAGCGAGACACCACTATTGAGCAGAAGAAACCACCGGCCAGAAGTACCGCTGCCCATCAGTACTTGCGACGAATAAGATCCCGCACCACTCTGATGATGGCTGTGCTGACCTTGTTGTTTCTCATCAACTGGCTTCCACATGTCATCATGAGGTAGGCCCTATATCATACGCGTTTTGGATTTTTATGTTGAGCAGCAAAAAAGCACTGAGTCCAAACCTGCCTTGGTGGGAGAAAAAGGAAAGGAGAAAGGGTAGAAGATGAAAAGAAGAAAGGGGGAGAACTCAAGAATAACACAAAACAAAAGAAAATGGCTTCAGTTTTATGGACAATAAATGAAGAAAAGGTAACTGCTGGTTCTTGTAGTACTAATAGCCAGAAAACCAGTTTGAAAATGCAAATAGTTTTAGAGAAGGAGTTATAAACTTTCCTTAAAGAGACTAGAAAATTGAAAGATACCAGTTTTGATGATAGGGGGGGGGGGGGGGGGGGTGAGATTTATTTCACTCATTGGATGGTCACAGCTTAATTCACCGATATTGAGGAGAAGAGGACAACTGAAACAGGGGTAGGGGTGGGGATGGTGGGGGTGAGGGAAAATGTTATGGTGTCCGGGATGGATGGAAAGAGAAGTGGATGGGAAATGTTGAGGGGAAGACAGTGTGGGAGGAGGGTGAAAGAGCAGAAAAGTGAGACGTGGAAGGACGGGGTAAGGAGTTGGCTGGGGGCACAATGACACTCTCCCATGTCAACGTTTCATGGCTGCAAGATACTTAGACTGGAATTGATATGACTCTTCATCAATCTTCGGTAATACTGACATTATTGAATAAGTGCAATAATTTTAAACACTATCTATTATTATTATTAGCATTATTATTATTGTTGTTATTATTATTATTATTATCATCATTATTATTATGAATACTTATATAGCGCCTATCCTCGGCTACAGACCAAGCTCTAAGCGCTTCACAATCCACACTCGTTTACACAACGGGCTGCCTACCTGGGTAGTGCCGACTGAAGAGCTGCCAGCTGGCGTTTCATTCAGTCGTTTCCCGTGTCATCCACTCAATACCGTCCAATATCATTCACTCAATTTTCTTACTTTCTTCACTCTTTCCATTTCTTACGCAGGGTGCATGCTATGTGTAACGTGTCATCCATACCAACGGCCAAATTGGCCTTCTCTTCCGAAAGTTAGTGATGGGGTTTTACGTGTGTGCAAGATGTTATGTGTGCGTTCAAACACGGAACCTCGGATTAAAATTCGAAGGACTGTATTGGAAATGGAGTCATAACCAATGTTAAATCCGAATGGGAAAATCCCCCTGTACCATAACGGCCCAGCGGAGATTCGATCCCGCAACCCCGTTCCCCAAGTTTACGAGTCAGGCACTCTACCACTGACCTGTTCCGGTCCCAACCATCTAAACAGGCCGGACAGGTAAAGCAAATAGATCCTAAATTCCCCAGTAAATGACTGACTTATCCCTTTGCTACACAAGGCAAGTTATGATAAATTGGAAGGAGTACACTGGATACTTTGTTGCTCCCGTTTTCTGCGTTGGTCTATATCTCACGTCTTTCGCCACTGCCCTTCTCATTCCTGTCCTCAAAGAAAAAAAACCCTGCATATCTCCATTTTTCTTTTTTTTTTCCCCCCCCCTTTTTGACCTTCTGTCTTTCCTGTGCTGTTTTTCTGTTTCTTGATTGTTTGCTGGCGGTTTACTTATAGAACCGATGCAATCGTGTCAGGCTGATCTTTTCTGTGTAGACAAATATGTCCATGCCCATGGGTCGTTTTGTTCTGTTTTTTTCCCCTTCTATAGTGTTAAAGGGCTTATAGGTTACAAGCCCATACAATATTGCTGTTGGAGCCATTTTTATCTTTCTTTCACACACACACACACACACACACACACACGCACACACACACACACACACACACACACACACACACACACACTCACACACACACTCAGACACACACACACACTCACACACACACACACACACACACACACACACACACACACACACAAGCCCTGAGGTAACTCTGGTTCTTCCTGTCTGTTGGGGAGTGTAGCCTTTCAGAAACAGCTGCAATTCCTCACACTCTGTGTGCAGAACTTTCCACAAAGCCCCAGTCAACTTGTGCGACAAGTTCACTGACTGTGGCTACAACACCTACGCCATCCTCCAACGTTCCATCTACCTCAACAGTGCCGTTAATGCCTTCGTCTACTCCTTCTGCAACGAACGGTTTCGACTCGAATGTCGACAGTTCATCCATGGCGTGGTTAGCAAGCTGTCCTGCAGAACGTAGACGATAGCTGATCCGAGCGAGTGAACAGAATAGTCGAAGACTGTATGCCAGAGAAAGACACTTGGGATGGTGTGGTGATTTGGCTTCTCGATCCGGCGAACGTCTAGGAAACACACACTTGCATGATAAATGCGATGAATGTGTTTATCAATGTGTGTGTGTGTGTGTGTGTGTGTGTGTGTGTGTGTTAGTGTGTGTGTGTGTGTGTGTGTGTGTGTGTGTGTGTGTGTGTGTGTGTGTGTGTGTGTGTGTGTGTGTGTATGTGTGTGTGTGTATCAAAGTCAATCTTTATTATTTTCAGATAGAACATGGATTGAGCAATATATCTGATTTTTGTTCACACGCTCTCTCTCTCTCTCTCTCTCTCTCTCTGGGAGGGGGGATGGGAAGAGAAGGTGGGGGGGGAGGGAGGGGGGTGGCCAAAGGAGAAATGCTCGTTGCGTTCCAAACCAATTCAAGTACGTGTTCTGTTCATTATTTGAGAAATCCAACAAGACAGGTTCATTTTTCAGTAAATGATGATACATACAGTTTAGTCGACATTCGTTTCAACAAACGATTCAAAACTATGTCATACGTGTTTCGTTCCAATTTCTGCGACATATCTGTTTGGCAAAATACTATGTGGGAGTGGGGGTGGGGGGTGGGGGTGGGGGTTGTGTGTGTGTGTGTGTGTGTGTGTGTGTGTGTGTGTGTGTGTGTGTGTGTGTGTGTGTGTGTGTGTGTGTGTGTGTGTGTGTGTGCGTGCGTGCGTGTGTGTGTGACATTGCTTATAAACTATGTTTAGATTTGCATTTTTTATTTTATCTTTGAGCATCTTTATCCTCCGCCTCTTCACAATTACTTCCCGTCTTGCCTCCATCGCCTTTTCGTGTTTGTATTATGGCTCATGGATTATGTACTGCAAATCTTCAGACTTACACACGGGCGCAATCTGTCTGTATGATATTGGGGAACTGACCAACGAAAATTTGCTATTTTCACACTGTTGAGTTGAAAAAATGTTGTTCGTATTGTGACTATCAGGTAGTTTTCATTACAATGTTTATATGTGTATGAAAGCCTATGCCTATATCATTCAATAATTAGCATCTAAGGCCTTAGTAGATCATAAAAATGAACACCTACCATCTGAATGACCCATGGTTTTCTCTGCCTAGTTTATCTGATGATCTATATAAGCTGTAAGACTTTGGGACACATAATGTAAGATATTTGTTTCAACGAACTGACAATGATCATGTACTAAGTGATCTCTTAAGATGACCTGGACTTTGTTACCAGATGTATTTCATGTCTTGTGTACCTGAGCTCTGGAATAAAAGTGTGGAAAAGGACAGCTGTTTTGAGAAGTTTATTTATTTGAATGGTGTCCATAAAACTGTTCATCGGCTCTACAATTCTCTTCAAAGTAATTTCCTTCGTCAAAATAGCTGGAAACTTTCCTCTCTGAATGGATATGCTACTGAGTGATGGAAGAAATTTTACCTGCTCAATGGTCAATCAAAAAACTCACGCAAAATGCTTTGTTCATTAGATGGTTTAAATTAACATAGTATGTGTTTGTGCATGTTAAATGAATGATTTCCCATCAGTGTATACACTCAAAATAGAGCCTAAAAAGAGAACATCAGCACCATTGCACGCTTTCGTATACAGTGCACAATAGAAATAGTTTCCCTTGTCAGGGGGTAAGCAAGTAACACTCACAACTGCCGGGACTATGAAAAGAAAAGCGGAGAAAAGAACAAAGTAAAAATGAAACAAAACGAAAAAGAAACAATAAAAAGAAAAGAAAAACAAAAACACACCATCTCATCTTTACATGAAAACCATCAATCAGTAAGTCACGTCTCTATCTTTATTTCCATTCCATGACTTAACGACATCAAACGTGAATCCTTTTCAGACTGTAAAAAAAAGATACGGAAGAAACCACCCAAAGCAAATGTTACAAAACTGAATGAATCGGGAAATATGCCCACTGAGTCAGCAATGGATGAGCGGAAAGCTGGAGCGGACAGGAACCATGAACAAAGAAACCATAGAGAAAGATACTGCAATTTCTTTGTCCCCACCATCTCTTTCCCCTCTCTGAATTCCACCAACATTGCTTATCATAATCAAAGAATGATGATGGCAGTTTTATTGGCACTGACTCGCTCTCTCTCTTTGTCTCCCTCTCTCTGTCTCTGTCTCTGCCTGTCTGTCTGTCTGTCTGTCTGTCTGTCTGTCTGTCTCTATCTATCTATGTGTGTGTGTGTGTGTGTGTGTGTGTGTGTGTGTGTGTGTGTGTGTGTGTGTGTGTTGTACGAAAGGCAGATAAGAGATACACCTGAAGGCGCGGGTAGGACCCAGAGTAGTATTGTTCTCAACTGCCGAACAAGCCAGCTGTAAGAATCCAACACCACCCCTGGAAGTGTGCGCTGTGCTCCATAGGGTACAGGCACGCACGTGGCATTCTATTATTAAGACGTTAAGGGGCATAACTGCTCCAAGTGTATAAACCAGGTTCTGTAACCTCCACAGACCCTGGGACCCTGGTGACGTCATAAAATAGGACAGCTATCTGCGCACCTCTGGTTCTCTAGGGCAACCCCAACACAAGATCAGTTCTTGTGTATCCACTGGACTCCAGTTCAAATCATCAAGACCTTTGCCCTCTTCCAGATGAGATAAAGTAGAAAGAGGCCAGCCTGAGCAAAGTGATTTCAGAGAAATCATGAATGATGTGTGTATTTTAAACTGCATATACAAAAGTACAATTCGATTTTATGTGTGAAATGTCACTCAACCTGTGTCAGGCAGTTTCTTTTTTTTTGGTTCATACAACACTTCCTGTTTGAACCTGTTTCTCATTCTCTCTGTCACCGGAGCACACACACTTGTGTCGTGAATATTTGTAACACTCATGGGTAAAATGACAATTGTTTACAATGGCTAAAACTGGAAGGGGTGGACGTGAATTTTGATGTAAAAGCTAGTCAAAAATCCTAATAGAAAATACACTCTGAGTTATTTCCCTAGAGAACCAAATATTCCACTCCTTCACAGGGTGAGTGTGTGTGTGTGTGTGTGTGTGTGTGTGTGTGTGTGTGTGTGTGTGTGTGTGTGTGTGTGTGTGTGTGTGCATTATTTTTCTATGTCTGTAGATACATCAAAAACTCCCTCTCTTTCATTTTCCACCTCCACCCCATATCCCCATAATTTCCTTTGTCCTGTAATACTAATAAGGCTAACATTCATGTTTTGTTACGTGGCGCATATTATAGTAGTGAAACAGGGAAAGAGAATATCTGTTAGGTAAAAGTGATTTGAATGGAGTAATAGTTTCCATCTAAGGGCCCTTGTTTTTGTCAGAAGTAATGTTTTCAGGGCTGGCTTGTTTATCTAGTCCTTTATGACAAAAACAGGCACACTGTAGCATCGAGTAAAGAAAAACGTATCATCAAGGAACACTTAATCATTAAGTAACACTGAATATAGCAACCATTGTTTTCCTCTCTCTTTATCTCTGTCTCTCTCTCTCTGTTTATATATATATATCCCTCTCGTGTGTGTGTGCGTGTGTATGTGTGTGTGCGTGCGTGCGCGCGCGCGTTTTGTGTGCATGCGCGCGCGCGATCGCGTGCAACCGTGTGTATGTGTGTGTGTGTGTTTTCCACTCTCTCTCTCCTCTCTCTCTCTCTCTCTCTCTCTCTGTTTCTCTGTCTGCTTGTCTGTGTGTGTGTGTGTGTGTGTGTGTGTGTGTGTGTGTGTGTGTGTGTGTGTGTGTGTGTGTGTGTGTGTGCGCGCGTGCGCGCGCTGGCGTGTGTGTGCGTGTCCGTTTACGTTTGTGCATGCTTACGTGTGTGCTTGCATGAGATTACTGGCGGGCGGGTACAGATCTTTGTATCTGGAGTGTGTGTGTGTGTGTGTGTGTGTATGTGTGTGTGTGTGTGTGTGTGTGTGTGTGTGTGTGTGTATGTGTGCGTGCGTGCATGCGTGCGTGCGTGAGTGCGTGCGTGGGCGCGCGTGTGTGTGTGCGTGTGAGAGGAGAGAGAGAGAGAGAGAGAGAGAGAGAGAGAGAGTGTGTGTGTGTGTGTGTGTGTGTGTGAGTGTGTGTTATTTTGTGTGTGTGTG
>JAMYXO010000219.1:0-7500 GCA_033310375.1 Conus canariensis
GTAGTGTAAGTTTTAAGTGTGTGTGTAAGTGTAAGTGTGTGTGTAAGTGTAGTGCGTGTGTGTGTGTGTGTAAGTGTGTAGTGTAGTGTGTGTGTAAGTGTAAGTGTTGTAAGTGTAGATTAAGTGTGTAAATGTAAGTGTGAGTGTTACTGTAAGTGTAAGTGTGTAAGTGTAAGTGTAAATGTCTGTGTGTGTAAGTGTGCGTATGTAAGGTGTGGTAAGTGTAAGTGCTGTGTAAGTGTAAGTGTGTTCTAAGTCTAAGTGTGTGTAAGTGTAAGTGTGTGTGTAAGTGTGTGTGTAAGTGTAAGTGTGGTGTAAGTGAAGGTGTGTGAAGTGTGTGTAAGTGTAATGTGTGTAAGTGTAAGTTTGTGTAAGTGTAAGTGGTGTGTAAGTGTAAGTGTAAGTGTGTGTGTATTCGTAATGTAAGTTGTAGTGTATAGTGTGTAGTGTAAGTGTGTGTAAGTGTAAGTTAAGTGTAAGTGTAAGTGGTTGTAAGTGTAAGTGTGTAAGTGTAAGTACTGTGTAAGTGTAAGATGTCGTGTAATGTGTGTGTAAGTGTAGTGTGTGTAATGTAAGTGTGTGTAAGTGTAAGTGTGTGTGTGAGTGTAAGTGTGTGTAGTGTAAGTGTGTAAGTGTAAGGTGTGTGTAAGTGTAAATGTCGTGTGTTAAGCTGTGTAAGTGTAAGTGTGTATGTGTGTAAGTGTAAGTGATGTGTGTTGTTAAGTGATGAAGTGGTGTAAGTGTAAGTGTATGTAAGGTAAGTGTAAGTGTTGTAAAGTGTAAGTGTAGGTGCTAGTGTAAGTGTGTGTTTGTAAGTGAAGTGTGTGTAATGTGTGTAAGTGTGTGTTGTAAATGTGTAAGTGTGTGTGTAAGTGAATGTGTGTAAGTGTAAGTGGTGCGTGTAAGTGTAAGGTTGTGTAAGTGTGTTAAGTGTAAGTGTGTGTGTAAGTGTAAGTGTTTTAGTGTAAGTGTAGTGTGTGGTAAGTGTGTGTATGTTGTAAGTGTGTGTGTAAGTGTAAGTGTGTGTAAGTAAGTGTAAGTGTGTGTAAGTGTAAGTTTAAGTGTAAGTGTAAGTGGTGTGTAAGTGTAAGTGTGTAAGTGTAAGTATCTTGTATGTGTAAGACTGTGTGTAAGTGTAAGTGTGTGTAAGTGTAAGTGTTGTGTAAGTGTGTAAGTTAAGTGTGGTGTAGTGTAAGTGTGTAATTGTAAGTGTAAGTGTGTGTAAGTGTAGGTAGGTGTTAATGTGTAAGTGAAGTGTGTATGTGTGTAAGTGTAATGTGTTGTAAGTGAATGGTGTAAGTGTAAGTGTAATGTAGTTGTTGTAAGTGTGTAAGTGTAAGTGTAGTGTCGTGTGTAAGTGTAAGTGTGTTTGTAAGTGTAAGTGTGTGTGTATGTGTAAGTTTGTGTGTAAATGTGTAAGTGTAAGTGTGTTAATGTAAGGTGTGTAGTGTAAGTGTAAGTGAGTGTAAGTGTAAGTTGTTGAGTGGAAGTGTAGTGTAAGTGTGTATGTAAGTGGTGTGTAAGTGTAAGTGTGTTTGTAAGTGTGTGTTGGGTGTGGTAATGAATGTGTGTAGTGTAAGTAGTGTGTAAGTGTAAGTTGTGTGTAAGTGTGTATAGTGTAAGTGTTGGTAAGTGGTAAGTGTAATTGTGTGTAAGTGTAGTTGTGTAAATGAAATGGTGTGTGTAAGTGTAAGGTGTGTAATGTAGTTTTAGTTAAGTGTGTAATGTAAGTGTGTGTAAGTGTAAGTGTATGTGTAAGTTGTGTAAGTGTAAGTGTTGTAAGTAAGTTGTGGTAAGTGATGTGTAGTGTAAGTTGTGTAGTGTAAGTGTAAGTTAAGTGTAAATGTAAGTGTGTGTAAGTGTAAGTGTAAGTGTGTCTGTGTGTGTAAGTGTAGTGTGTAAGGTATGTTTTGTAATGTAATGTGTAAGTATGTGTAAGTGTAAGTGTTGTAAGTGTAAGTCTGTTGTAAGTGTGTTGTAAGTGTAAGTGTGTGTGTAAGTTTAAGTGTGTGTGAAGTGTAAGTGTGTTGTAATGTAGCGTGTGTGTGGTGTGTAAGTGTGTGTGTAATTTTGAAGTAATGTGTGTATGTAGATTAAGTGTGTAATGAAGTGTGAGTGTTATAATGTTGTGTAAGTGTAATGTATGTTGTGTAATGTGTATTTAATGGTGTAATGTAAGTGTGTGTAGTGTAAGTGTAAGTGTCTAAGTCTAAGTGTGTTGTAAGTGTAAGTGTTGTGTAAGTGGATGTGTGTGTAAGTGTAAGTGTAGTGTAAGTGTAAGTGTGTGAATGTCTAAGTGTAAGTGTGTAAGTGTAAGTTTGTAAGTGTAAGTGTGTTGTAAGTGAATGTGTTAATTCGTAAGTGTAAGGTGTAGTGTAATGTGTGTAAGTGAAGTGTGTGTAATGTAAGTTAAATGTAAGTGTGTGGTGTAAGTAAGTGTGTAGTGTAAGTGTAGTGTAAGTGTGTGTAAGTGTGTGTAAGTGTAGTGTGTATGTAAGTGTGTAATGTGTAAGTGTTTGTGAGTGTAAGTGTGTAAGTGTAAGTGTGGTAATGTAAGTGTGTGAGTGTAGTGTGTGTGTTTAATGTGTAGTGAGTGTGTAAGTTTAAGTGTGTGTAAGTGGTAATAGTGTGTAAGTGTAAGTGATGTAGTGTAAGTGTAAGTGTGTGTAATGTGTAGTGTAGTGTCAACTGTAAGTGTGTGTGTAAGTGTAAGTAGTGTGTAAGTGTAAGTGTGTGTAAGGTGTAGTGTAAGTGTGTAAGTGTATGTGTGTGTGTAAGTGCGTAGTGTAAATGTGTAAGTGTGTAAGTGTAAGGTGTGTGTAATGTAATGTGTGTAGTGTAAGTGTAAGGTGTGTGTAAGTTTTAAGTTAAGTGTGTAAGTGTAAGTGTGTGTAAGTGTATGTGTAAGTGTAAGTGTGTGTAGTAAGTGTAAGTGTGTGTAAGTTAAGTTAAGTGCGTAAGTGTAATGTGTAAGTGTAAGTTGTGTAATGTGTGTAAGTTTTTGTAAGTGTGTTAATGTGTAATTGTAAGTGTGTGTAAGTGTAATGTAATGTGTTCTATGTGTAAGTGTAAGTGTGTAGTTGTGTAAGTGTAATGTGTAAGTAATGGTAAGTGTAAGTGTGTAAGTGTAATTGTAAGTGTGTAAGTGTAAGTGTAGGTGTGTGTGTAAGTTAAGTGTGTTGTAAGGTAAGTGTGTGTGTAGTGTAAGGGTGTTGTGTAAGTGTAAGTGTTGTGTAGTGTATGTGTAAGTGTAAGTGATGTGTAAGTGTAGTTAAGTGTGAGTTAATGTAAGTGTGTATGTATGTAAGTGTAAAGTGTAAGTGTAAGTGTAAAATGTCGTGTGTGTAAGTGTGTATTAATGTGTGGTAAGTGTAAGTGTGTGTAAGTGTAATGTGTAAGTGTTTTAAGTTAAGTGTGTGTAAAGTGTAAGTGTGTGTGTAAGTGATGTGTGTGAAGTGTAAGTGTGGTGTTAAGTGTAAGGTGTGTGTAAGTGTGTTAGTGTAAGTGTTGTAGTGAAGTTGTAAGTGTAAGTGTAGTAATGTAAGTGTAAGTGTGTGTATTGTAATGTGTAGTGTAAGTGTAATGTGTGTAAGTGTAAAGTGTTGTAAGTGTAAGTTTAACTGTAAGTGTAAGTGTGTAGTGTAAGTGTGAAGTGTAAGTACTGTAAGTAATGTGTAAGACTGTTGTAAGTGTAGTGTGTAATGTAAGTGTATGTAATGTGTGTAAGTTAGTGTGTAGTGTAAGTGTGTGTAAGTGTAAGTGTGCTAAGTGTAAGGTGTGTAAGTGTCATGTCTGTGTTTAACTGTGTAAGTGCAAGTGTGTATGTGTGTAAGTGTAGGTAATGTGTTCTAAGTGAAAGTGTGGTAAGTGTAAGTGTATGTAAGTGTAATGTGTGTATAAGTGTAAGTGTAGTGTGCATGTGATAGTGTGTGTTGTAAGTGTAAGTGTTGTGTACGTGTAAGTGTGTAAGTGTATGTGTAAGTGTGTGTGGTGTAAGTGGATGTGTGTAAGTGTAAGTGTGCGTGTAAGTGTAAGTGTGTATGCCAGTGTGTAAGTGTAATTGTAAGTGTGTATGTAAGTGGAAGTGTATGAGTAAGAGTGTAATTGTAAGTGTATGTAATTGTCAGTGTAAGTGTATGTGTAAGTGTAACTCTAAGTGTAACTCTAAGTGTATGTGTAAGTGTAACTCTAAGTCTAAGTGTGTAAGTGTCAGTGTGTAAGTGTGAGTGTGAGTGTAACTCTAAGTGTATGTGTAAGTGTAACTCTAAGTCTAAGTGTGTAAGTGTCAGTGTATAAGTGTGAGTGTGAGTGTAAGCGTGTGTAAGTGTAAGTGTAAGTGTGTGTAATTGTGTGTAAGTGTGAATGTGAGTGTGTAACTGTAAGTGTAAATGTGCATGTGTGTGTAAGCGTGTGTGCGTGTAAGTGTAAGTGTAAGTGTGTGTAAGTGTGTGTAAGTGTAAGTGTCTGTGTAAGTGTAAGTGTGCAACTGTGTCTAAGTGTAACATTGTAAGTATCAGTGAGTAAGTGTAACTGTGTGTATATATGTGTGTGTAAGTGTAAATGTGTGTGTAAGTGTCAGTGTGTGTGTGTAAGTTTAAGTGTGTGTATAAGTGTAAGTGTGTGTGTAAGTGTAAGTACATGTGTGTGTAAGTGTAAGTTTGTGTGTAATGTGTGTAGGTGTGTGTGCAACCGTAAATGTAAGTGTGTGTAAGTGTAAGTCTAAGTGTGTAAGTGTAAGTGTCTGTAAGTGTGTGTAAGTGTAAGTGTATGTGTCTGTGTAAGTGCGTAAGTGTAAATGTGCGTGTGTAAGTGTATGTGTGTGTAAATGAAAATGTGTGTAAGTTTAAGTGTAAGCGTGTGTAAGTGTAAGTTTTAGTCTAAGTGTTGTAAGTGTAAGTGTGTGTAAGTGTAAGTGTGTATAAGTGTAAGTGTGTATGTAAGTGTAAGTGTGTAAGTATAAGTTTAAATGCGTAAGTGTAAATGTGTAAGTGTAAGTTTGTGTAAGTGTGTAAGTGTAAGTGTAAGTGTATAAGTGTAAATCTGTAATGTGTGTGTAAGTGTGTAAGTGTTAAGACGTGTCTGTGTGTAAGTTGTAAGTGTAAGTGTGTGTAAGCGTAATGTTCGTGTTAGTGTATGTGTAAGTATGTGTAAGTGTAACTGTGTGTGTAATTGTAAGTCTGTGTCTGTATGTGTGTAAGTGTAAGTGTATGTTGTGTGGTTAAGTTTAAGTGTGTGTGTAAGTGTAAGTGTGTTGTGTAAGTGTAAGGGCGTGTGTGTGTGTGTGTGTGTAAGAGTAAGTGTGTGTGTAGATGTATGTGTAAGTGTAAGTGTGTGTAAGTGTAGATCTAAGTGTGTAAATGTAAGTGTGGTGTTACTGTAAGTGTAAGTGTGTAAGTGTAAATGTTGTGTGTAAGTATACGTATTTAAGTGTGTGGTGTAAGTGTAAGTGTCTGTGTTAAGTGTAAGTGTAAGTATTTCTAAGTCTAAGTGTCTGTGTAAGTGTAAGTTGTGTGGTGTGTGTAAGTGTAATGTGTGTGTAAGGTGTGGAAGTGTGCGTGTAAGTGTTAAGAGTGTGTGTAAGTATGTGTCTAAGTGTAAGTGTGTGTTGTAAGTGTAAGTGTTTGTAAGTGTATATGTGTAAGTGGTGTGTATAGTGTAAGTGTGTGTAATGTTCGTAAGTGTAAGTGTGTAAGTGTAAGTGTGTGTGTGTAAGTGAAATTGTGTGTAAGTGTAAGTTTTAAGTGTGTAAGTGTAAGTGGGTTGTAAGTGTTAGTGTGTAAAGTGTAAGTAATCTGTGTATGTGTAAGATGTGTGTAAGTGTAAGTGTTGGTGTGTGTAAGTGTAAGTGTGTGTTGTAAGTAGTGTTGTATGTTGAAGTGTATGTGTGTGATGTGTAAGTGTGTGTAAGTGTAATGTGTGGTAAGTGTAAGTGTGTGTGTAATGTGTCAGTGTCAGTGTGTTATCTAACTGTGTAAGTGCAGAAGTGTGTATGTGTGTAAGTGTGTTTGTAAGTGAAAGTGTGTGTAATGTGTAAGTGTATGTAAGTGTAAGTGTAAGTGTCTGTATAAGTGTAATGTTGTAAGCTGTGCTGTGTGTGTGAAGTGTGTAGTGTGTGTTTTGTAAGGTAGTGTAAAGTGTGTGTACTATGTGTAAGTGTGTGTATAGTGTGTAAGTGTAAGTGTGTAAATGTAAGTGTGTGTACGTTGTAAGTGTAAGTGATGTGTAAGTGTAAGTGTGTATGCAGTGTGTAAGTGTAATTGTAAGTGTGATGTAAGTGGAAGTGTTGAGTAAGAGTGTAATTGTAAGTGTATGTAATTGTCAGTGTAAGTGTATGTGTAAGTGTAACTCTAAGTGTAACTCTAAGTGTATGTGTAAGTGTAACTCTAAGTCTAAGTGTGTAAGTGTCAGTGTGTAAGTGTGAGTGTGAGTGTAACTCTAAGTGTATGTGTAAGTGTAACTCTAAGTCTAAGTGTGTAAGTGTCAGTGTATAAGTGTGAGTGTGAGTGTAAGCGTGTGTAAGTGTAAGTGTAAGTGTGTGTAATTGTGTGTAAGTGTGAATGTGAGTGTGTAACTGTAAGTGTAAATGTGCATGTGTGTGTAAGCGTGTGTGCGTGTAAGTGTAAGTGTAAGTGTGTGTAAGTGTGTGTAAGTGTAAGTGTCTGTGTAAGTGTAAGTGTGCAACTGTGTCTAAGTGTAACATTGTAAGTATCAGTGAGTAAGTGTAACTGTGTGTATATATGTGTGTGTAAGTGTAAATGTGTGTGTAAGTGTCAGTGTGTGTGTGTAAGTTTAAGTGTGTGTATAAGTGTAAGTGTGTGTGTAAGTGTAAGTACATGTGTGTGTAAGTGTAAGTTTGTGTGTAATGTGTGTAGGTGTGTGTGCAACCGTAAATGTAAGTGTGTGTAAGTGTAAGTCTAAGTGTGTAAGTGTAAGTGTCTGTAAGTGTGTGTAAGTGTAAGTGTATGTGTCTGTGTAAGTGCGTAAGTGTAAATGTGCGTGTGTAAGTGTATGTGTGTGTAAATGAAAATGTGTGTAAGTTTAAGTGTAAGCGTGTGTAAGTGTAAGTTTTAGTCTAAGTGTGTAAGTGTAAGTGTGTGTAAGTGTAAGTGTGTATAAGTGTAAGTGTGTATGTAAGTGTAAGTGTGTGTAAGTATAAGTTTAAATGCGTAAGTGTAAATGTGTAAGTGTAAGTTTGTGTAAGTGTGTAAGTGTAAGTGTAAGTGTATAAGTGTAAATCTGTAAGTGTGTGTAAGTGTGTAAGTGTTAAGCGTGTCTGTGTGTAAGTGTAAGTGTAAGTGTGTGTAAGCGTATGTTCGTGTTAGTGTATGTGTAAGTATGTGTAAGTGTAACTGTGTGTGTAATTGTAAGTCTGTGTCTGTATGTGTGTAAGTGTAAGTGTATGTGTGTGTGGTTAAGTTTAAGTGTGTGTGTAAGTGTAAGTGTGTGTGTGTAAGTGTAAGGGCGTGTGTGTGTGTGTGTGTAAGAGTAAGTGTGTGTGTA
>JAMYXO010000219.1:12500-17500 GCA_033310375.1 Conus canariensis
AGTAACCAATAGTTACAAATATTTGGGATGTTATTTACAACTCGTTGAAGTCTAAATGCAGGGTGGCGTGAAATCGGCAGAAAGGGTAAGAAGGGGGTTGTAGAAATTCTAAGATGCATGAAAAGACGTAATAGCATTGACCCTTCTTTGTTCTGGAAGTTATTTGACTCACAAATAGCGACTATGCTGACTTATGCTGCAGAAGTTTGGGGATTAGAAGAAAATTTGGAAATGGAGAAGGTACATACTATGGCTATTAAAAAATTCATGAACATTCCACTGCATTCATCAAACACAATGGCTTATGGTGATTCTGGAAGATATCCTTTAATTATTCAAACGTTTTCAAAATCTATTAAGTATTGGTTAAAATTGACACAACTTCCAACATCAAGGCTATGTAGACAAGCATATGATATGCTATATTTACAAATGGAAAGTGGACACTGCAACTGGGTTAGTAAAGTAAAACATGTGTTAACTATTAATGGGTTTGTTATTGTATGGCTTAGCAGAGAGAGAGAGAGAGAGAGAGAGAGACAGACAGACAGACAGACAGACAGACAGACAGACAGACAGACACACAGACAGATAATGAGCAAATCAGCTGATTTTAGAGGCTTAGAAAGAGACAGACGGAGAGAGACATAGAGAGTGACAGAGAGAGAGAGAGACAGACACAGAGACAGAGAGACAGAGACAGAGACAGACAGACAGAGACAAAGAGAGTGACAGAGAGAGAGAGACAGAGAGAGACAGACAGAGAGAGAGACAGACAGAGAGAGAGACAGAGAGAGACAGACAGACAGACAATGAGCAAATCAGCTGATTTTAGAGGCTTAGAGAGAGAGACAGAGAGAAAGAGACAGACAGAGAGACAGACAGACAGACAGACAGACAGACAGACAGACAGAGCGAAACAGGCAGACAATGATCAAATCAGCTGATTTTAGAGGCTTAGATAGAGACAGAGAGAGAGAGGAGAGGGGGTGAGAGAGAGAGAGAGACAGAGAGACAGAGAGACAGAGAGAGACAGAGAGAGAGAGAGACAGAGAGACAGACAGACAGACAGACAGACAATGAGCAAATCAGCTGATTTTAGAGGCTTAGAGAGAGAGAGAGAGAGAGAGAGAGAGAGAGAGGAGAGAGAGAGAGAGAGAGAGAGAGAGAGAGAGCTTGGAGAGGTTCAGAATCGTTTTTATTGACAATGACAAAATACAGTCTTCATGTCAAGGGGGCTATCATTAATGCAGCATCAAGAATTTATGAAACGAAAAATGTGTAATACATTACAAACATGATTCCTGGTATTGAGCTATCTGGGAATAATAAAGTTAACGACAAACAAAAGATCACCAAACGTGGGCCTAAATGACCAGCTATGATATACAGAGAACCAAAGCACTGTCTCACAGGGAAACAGCAACAGACATTTTTTTCTCTCTGATATCATAACATCCAGCAATAATTATATTTAGCAAACAGACGAAGAATATTTCCATCATCAGAAGATAATAGTTTAGTCAAAGTATATGGTCTTTCTGGCATCAAATTAAACAGGTTTTTTTTTTTTTTCCTTTTATCTTCATATGCCTTACATTGAAATAAAAAGTGCTCTTCATCTTCCTTACTGTTATCTGGACACAACACACAAACATCATCAACAGAAACTTCATTGCAAAACCATTTCTTATTTGCTTTAAAACCAAGGGTCCGACTTCTAAATCTGGCCACTATGCTTCTATGCCATTTGTTAGTAACAGATTTCAAAAACATTTCCGGCTGAAGAATACTTTTAAAGGAATAAAACCATGAATATTTGTCATTTTCTTCCATTTTTGAATGCCAATTCTGTTTGTAGCAGGCTATCAAGCGATCCTTAAATTCTGACATCAATGCCCTTTCGTTCCCTACCTCTTTGGATTGTACAGTGACTGATTCCATTGTCCTAGAGGAGTGAAGCAAGGTTGTCTATTCAGCCCTCAAATGTTTGCATTTTTTTTTATAAATGAGATAGCTTTAGAAATGTCACATAAAGGCAAACATGGTGTACGTTGATTGCAGGTGCTGTTGAACTGTTTATGCTTTTATTTGCAGATGATGTAATCTTGTTCTCTAGTACTGTTGTTGGGTTGCAAAATCAAATAAATGTTTTAAAACATGAAGCAGATAGACTTCAAATAAGTGCTAATCTAGAGAAAAGAAACATTATTGTCTTTCGTATGGTGGTTATTTATCCCAACATGAAAAGTGGTGATATGGAGATGTAGAAGTAAAAGTAACCAATAGTTACAAATATTTGGGATGTTATTTACAACTCGTTGAAGTCTAAATGCAGGGTGGCGTGAAATCGGCAGAAAGGGTAAGAAGGGGTTGTAGAAATTCTAAGATGCATGAAAAGACGTAATAGCATTGACCCTTCTTTGTTCTGGAGTTATTTGACTCACAAATAGCGACTATGCTGACTTATGCTGCAGAAGTTTGGGGATTAGAAGAAAATTTGGAAATGGAGAAGGTACATACTATGGCTATTAAAAAATTCATGAACATTCCACTGCATTCATCAAACACAATGGCTTATGGTGATTCTGGAAGATATCCTTTAATTATTCAAACGTTTTCAAAATCTATTAAGTATTGGTTTAAAATTGACACAACTTCCAACATCAAGGCTATGTAGACAAGCATATGATATGCTATATTTACAAATGGAAAGTGGACACTGCAACTGGGTTAGTAAAGTAAAACATGTGTTAACTATTAATGGGTTTGTTATTGTATGGCTTAGCAGAGAGAGAGAGAGAGAGAGAGAGAGAGAGAGACAGAGACAGAGAGACAGACAGACAGACAGACACGACAGACAGACACACAGACAGATAATGAGCAAATCAGCTGATTTTAGAGGCTTAGAAAGAGACAGACGGAGAGACATAGAGAGTGACAGAGAGAGAGAGGACAGACACGAGAGAGACAGAGACAGAGACAGACAGACAGAGACAAAGAGAGTGACAGAGAGAGAGAGAGACAGAGAGAGACAGACAGAGAGAGCAGACAGACAGACAGAGAGAGACAGAGAGAGACAGACAGACAGACAATGAGCAAATCAGCTGATTTTAGAGGCTTAGAGAGAGAGACAGAGAGAAAGAGACAGACAGAAGACAGACAGACAGACAGACAGACAGACAGACAGACAGAGCGAAACAGGCAGACAATGATCAAATCAGCTGATTTTAGAGGCTTAGATAGAGACAGAGAGAGAGAGAGAGAGGGGGGATGAGAGAGAGAGAGACAGAGAGACGAGAGACAGAGAGGAAGAGAGAGAGAGAGACGAGAGAGACGAAGACAGACAGACAGACAGACAATGAGCAAATCAGTGATTTTAGAGGCTTAGAGAGAGAGAAGAGAGAGAGAGAGAGAGAGAGAGAGAGACGAGAGAAGGGGAGAAGAGTAGAGAGAGGAGAGAGACGCGTTCAGAATCGTTTTTATTGACAATGACAAAATACAGTCTTCATGTCAAGGGGGCTATCATTAATGCAGCATCAAGAATTTATGAAAACGAAAAATGTGTAATACATTACAAACATGATTCCTGGTATTGATCTATCTGGGAATAATAAAGTTAACGACAAACAAAAGATCACCAAACGTGGGCCTAAATGACCAGCTATGATATACAGAGAACCAAAGCACTGTCTCACAGGGAAACAGCAACAGACATTTTTTCTCTCTGATATCATAACATCCAGCAATAATTATATTTAGCAAACAGACGAAGAATATTTCCATCATCAGAAGATAATAGTTTAGTCAAAGTATATGGTCTTTCTGGCATCAAATTAAACAGGTTTTTTTTTTTTCCTTTTATCTTCATATGCCTTACATTGAAATAAAAAGTGCTCTTCATCTTCCTTACTGTTATCTGGACACAACACACAAAACATCATCAACAGAAACTTCATTGCAAAACCATTTCTTATTTGCTTTAAAACCAAGGGTCCGACTTCTAAATCTGGCCACTATGCTTCTATGCCATTTATTAGTAACAGATTTCAAAAACATTTCCGGCTGAAGAATACTTTTAAAGGAATAAAACCATGAATATTGTCATTTTCTTCCATTTTTGAATGCCAATTCTGTTTGTAGCAGGCTATCAAGCGATCCTTAAATTCTGACATCAATGCCCTTTCGTTCCCTACCTCTTTGGATTGTACAGTGACTGATTCCATTGTCCTAGAGGAGTGAAGCAAGGTTGTCTATTCAGCCCTCAAATGTTTGCATTTTTTTTTTATAAATGAGATAGCTTTAGAAATGTCGCATAAAGGCAAACATGGTGTACGTTGATTGCAGGTGCTGTTGAACTGTTTATGCTTTTATTTGCAGATGATGTAATCTTGTTCTCTAGTACTGTTGTTGGGTTGCAAAATCAAATAAATGTTTTAAAACATGAAGCAGATAGACTTCAAATAAGTGCTAATCTAGAGAAAAGAAACATTATTGTCTTTCGTATGGTGGTTATTTATCCCAACATGAAAAGTGGTGATATGGAGATGTAGAAGTAAAAGTAACCAATAGTTACAAATATTTGGGATGTTATTTACAACTCGTTGAAGTCTAAATGCAGGGTGGCGTGAAATCGGCAGAAAGGGTAAGAAGGGGGTTGTAGAAATTCTAAGATGCATGAAAAGACGTAATAGCATTGACCCTTCTTTGTTCTGGAAGTTATTTGACTCACAAATAGCGACTATGCTGACTTATGCTGCAGAAGTTTGGGGATTAGAAGAAAATTTGGAAATGGAGAAGGTACATACTATGGCTATTAAAAAATTCATGAACATTCCACTGCATTCATCAAACACAATGGCTTATGGTGATTCTGGAAGATATCCTTTAATTATTCAAACGTTTTCAAAATCTATTAAGTATTGGTTAAAATTGACACAACTTCCAACATCAAGGCTATGTAGACAAGCATATGATATGCTATATTTACAAATGGAAAG
>JAMYXO010000219.1:27500-50000 GCA_033310375.1 Conus canariensis
CCGAGGATACTCCAGTAAGCCAAGACCGACAGAACACTGAGGTCTGTAGGGAAGTCCCACAGTCAGTGACTGAAACCTCCAACAGAGAGGTAGCCAATGCAAAGAATACGGTGTATGGGATAGTCCCACACTCAGTGAGTGAAACCTCCAACATAGCGGTGGCCAATGGAAAAGATACGGTGTCCAATGATATGGTGTCAGACAGTGAGTCTAGTAAAGACGGTGCCAGTTTACATTATTCAGTTCCGACTTTTAATTCTTTTAATGTTCTCTCTCAGAGTGATAATGATAAAACCCTTTTGTCCGACCCCCGCCCACCTGAAAAGATATTAGACAAGAATAAGCAAATTAATCAACATTATCCAACGTTGAAGCCATCCCCAGTGAAGTATTACATCACATGTCTGTACCTGGCAATGCTACAATGCTACTTGCTGGGGACTCCGTTATTCGTTTTATTGACCCTAAAAGACTCGCCCCTCGTGGCGTTAATCTTTTTAAATTATGTGTGCCAGGAATGACATTACAGGATCTTAGCAACTGGCTCCTCACTATCCCAGTTCGCCTTACATCAAAGATGTTATCATCCATGTGGGTATTAATTCGTGCCCCTCAGGTCCCATTTCCCTGGAATCATGGAACGATTTTATTGTACTCTGCTGTAAGACCTTTCCGCAGGCTCGTATTGTTCTTAGTTCAATACTACCAGCAAGAGGTAAACATCACTTTAACAATACGATCATACCATCAAATCAAAATTTGAAATCTGCATGTGAGCTACATAATGTCATTTTCCTTGACAATTTCGCCTTGTTTGCGTCTGATATGACATTGTATAGCAACGTGAAACACCCAAATGCTAGAGGAACTGTCAGACTGGCTGAAAACATGAAAGGACTATGGCGCAGTGCTGCAGCAAGAAATCGCCAGACTTACAGTAGGCGTGGCCCCCCTTTATCTTCCCAGGTACATGAATCAACGTCTTTTTACCCTCCCAGATCATCAGACCTTAACCACTCCCACCCCCCTTTCCAAACCTGCTACCAAGAACGGCCAACGACAAGTTTGATAGGTGATGAACGTCTGCCCCCCTATCCCCCTCCCCTGGCTTCCTGTAGTCATTTCCCCCCTCTCCCTCCAAAGTCCTCCAGTGAGACCCCGTCCCTCATCCCACCAAACCTTCTGAATCCCTTACAACATAGCCACCCCCCTGAACGCATCACTCCTCCAAACCCATCTCATCATCTTCAACATTACCATCACCCTAAACAGATAACTCCCCCTAACCCTCACCATTTATTACACCATAGCCACCCCCCTGAACACTTCACTCCAAATTCTCGCTATCATTTCCAACACAACCACCCTCCTGAACAAATAATTTCTCCTAACCCACCCCATCATTTTCAGGAAAGTCATCCCCCTGACCTTCACTTCTTGAGCGCCAACGAACGGGGCATAAATACCCCCATGACTGCCAGTTCGAAAACCGACGGAACAAACACCTCTAACCTGATCCACCCTTATGCAGAACATTTATTATACATAGCGTCTCAACTGCTGACAGAACAGCGTCATTTCAACCGATACCAACCTCCCTTTCAACAATAAAACCTTGACAACATTGGACTTTGCCAACATATTAATTGGCATCATATATGGCTAGAAAGGAAATCGTATCTAAATTGTCAGTTTTCCGCCTATATTACATGACTGTTTTCGATACTTCTCTCTGGTGCCTGTCCAATGATGTTGTCGGTGCCAAACTGTATAACATGTGGCTGATCTGGTGTGAAGTGGAAGTGGATGATTGGAGGAGAAAAGGGAAAGTTCATGGGAGGATTACGGGGTTAAATGATAATAGGAGAATATATTGATTGTTAGTATTATACACTATTTCAGTATGTATGTGTATATGTATGTGTGTATATGTGTATGTATATATATGTGTATATATATGTGTGTATATATATATATATATATATATATATATAGTGTGTGTGTGTGTATATGTGTGTGTGTGTGTATATATATATATATATATGTATATATATATATATATATGTATATATATATATGTGTGTGTGTGTGTGTGTGTGTGTGTGTGTGTGTGTGGTGTGTGTGTGTGTGTGTGTGTGTGTGTGTGTGTGTGTGTGTGTGTGTGTGTGTGTATGGTGTATAATGGCGCAAAACGATAAAAGTGCTTGCGCTCTATGAGAGTTATGTGTGTACATGTATTTGTGTGTGGTGTGTGTGTGTGTGTGTGTGTGTGTGTGTGTGTGTGTGTGTGTGGATGTGTGTATCCATGAGTATCCCCACAGGTACTATTCAGTGGGTCACAGATTGCCGGACCACCTGACTTGCAGTGGTCTTTTGACTGTAGGATCTAGATTACAAAATTGCTTATAGTTTGTTGTCGTTGTTGTTGTTGTTGTTGTTTTCGCATTTTGATATCGCTTGGGCTGCATTTTGGTAATTGATGCCAAGTGATTCTACCCAAGTGCATTTTTGATTGTTAACTGTCTGTCTCATCTTGTTGGTTTTTTTTTTTTCTTTTTTTTTTCCTCTTCTTCAAATTGTTGACATTTTCTACATTTGTTGTTTTCGCCTGAATTTATCAGGTAACACTTGTATTTCTTTCTTTTCTTTGAGGTTGTGTTTGTCCTCGTTTTTCAGCACTTTCATATTTAGATTCTTGGTATTTGGTACAAACTGTGTGTGTTACCCGTTCGCTGCTTGAAGCTGCTTGAAAATGTTACAAACAAAGGCTTTCCCAGTGCCAGGGAAATCTAATGATTTGGGGGTAATAATTAACAAAAAATTCTAGCTCAGAAACTACAAAAGATATAACAATGAAATATATATGATTTTTGAAGGAAATTGAATGAAGATTTTGAATCTGGGCTTCTTTTGTTTTAATTTTGATAATAAAAAAGTATTTAGACAATTAGATTTGGATAGATTTTTTTGCACGATCAAAAGCATATGTATTTACCACTACATCTTCACATCCAAACAAGAACACAAAGCAAAAAAGTTGAAAATAAAGTTTGTATTGTCACACTACACCTGTAAATGAAAGTAAAACAGTTTAGAAGTCTATCAAGACGCTCACACTCTATGCAGACAGGTCAGTCCACGACCACGCCCCCCTCTCCCCACCACGCCCCTTGCTGGACTTCAACCCTCTCTTTCACTGCTCCTCTTCCCTACCTTTCCCTCTGCCCTGTGCCGCGCCGCGAGCAGGCCGCGCTCCCCTCTCACGCTGACTACCACGTCACTGACCACTGGCACGCAGTGCAGAGTACACACTAGGCGAGCTCGTTCGACGCTGGCAAACCAGTCAGCTGAACACACATTGAGGTCACACAGCCCGACACAATAACTGACGAATACGGTTGGCAATTCCATCACTATCATCATCTCACCTTCATGCTCGAGTGAGTCGTTGAATAAAAGATTATTGTCTTTGTCAAAAATCATTAGCAGAGCCTGCTCAGCTGTGTAAATACGTTGATTTGGTCGCTGCGCTTGTCGAAGGTTGCGCCGCCATCTTTGCAAGCGAGACGAAGTGCTGGCTGGTCATCCAGTCAGTGATGAGAATAAATGGGCTTTCCCCTCACGTGTGGTCATTTTACATATCATTTTAATACTACAGACATATAAGGCTTACTACGCACACTCTATTTAAGTCCGTTGATAGAAATAGTAACGAATGAAAATTCAAGAAAAATGCATGACGTCAGTGGACGGCCCATAGGCACTGGGAAAGCATTTTTAATGCGGCGTCAGCTGACGGCTTAAAGGCACTCTACAGGTTAAGTGTCGATCATTTGTCTCCTACACTTATCTGTCATTGATCATTATGACAAGCAATCAATGCAATGAGAAATGGTTAAGTAAATTTGGATTAAAAGTAGGTCACCTAAATGTATGTCACTTATTAAATAAAATGTCAGACATACCCTCTATTTTATCAAATTCAAATGATCACTTTCATTGTTTTGGTTTCTCTGAATCAAGACTAACTGACGTTATAACAGACAATCTAGTATCGATTCCAGGCTATAGTCTGATTAGGAGAGATGCCATGGCTAAACTAGACACTGGACTGGTAACATTTGTGCACAACTCGGTAAATTATAAACAAATAAACTTGTTTGATAAATACTGCATTGAGTGCATTTGGATAGATATTTATTTGAAAGGGACAAAACCAGTCTTAGTAGATCTAGTTGCAAAGCGAGAGGACTGCAGGCGGAAATCTAAACAAATCTTAAATAAATGTTAGCGAACCGCCCAGAGAACGTGGACAAACGAGTCACAAGACGAAACACAACTAGTTTCGACCTCTTAGGTCTTCATCAGGTGAGACATTAACGAATAAAACAATGAAAATTCACTTAGCTTTGATCGCTTCAGATCACTTGGTAGGGTTCAGCGCAAGGAAGAAGGCGTTGAATGAGAACGAGGCTGTTGGAAGGGAAATAGTGAGCGAGTCAAAGTCGTAATGAAGATAATAATATTACTGATAGGAATACTAATAATGGTCAAAATACTGAGAGAAAAAAAAAAAAAAAAAAAAAAAAAAGGGACAAGATTACTACCAATCTGTGTCAATAAGTATGGGTATGGGAGAAAGGAGAGTGGGTTAGAGGATTCTTAAACAGCAGGGTTGCCGTGGCAACAGTCCCAGAGGCGAAGGCGATGGTGATGTCAATGCCAGTGGTAGTATCAATACTAGCAATAGTATTACTGAATGATACTGCTAACAACGATAGTGAAGGTTAAGGTAATGAAAGCATGATACAGAAATATATTTAGAAAATACAATTTTTATAATAATCAAATAAATAAATAAATGAAACATTAAAAATAATAATAAATTAAAAAATCAGTAAATAATAATAATAATAATTTTAAAAAAATAATTAAAAAAAAAAATAATAATAATGATAATAAATGCATAAATAAGATAGCTATAAGTTGTGTGAGGTGAATAGTGGGAGATAAGGTAGTATGTGTGTGTGTGGTGGGAGGATATTATGGGCTGAGATAGAAGTGGTGGGTTGGTACATGTTACTTTAAGGTGTAGATGCTATGAGGGTGGAGGGAAGAAGGGGATGGGTTTACGTACTAACTGGGGGAGGGGGAGGGGCAACATATTCACACCTATACACAATCTCTCTCTCTCTTTCTCTCTCTCTCTCTCTCTCTCTCTCCCCCCCCCCCCCCCCCTTTCACGACCAACGATAAAGGAGCCAGCATTCTATTTATTATGTGTGTGTGTATGTGTGAGTGTGAGTGTGTGTGTGTGTGTGTGTGTGTGGTGTGTGTGTGGTGTGTGTGTGTGTGTGTGTGTGTTCCATTTGTAATATCAGCCTTATTCAATGGTTACCCCCACCTCCACCCCCAGCAACCGCCATATCCACCAACACCCCTACACACATCATTACTAGGGCAGGGGGAGGGGGGAGTAAGTCGATTGATGTAGCAAATGGAGAGACTCAGAGAGTGTAGGAAAAGGTAAGATGATGATAGCTGCAACCTATGTCTGAGGTAAACAGAGGGAGGTAGGGTGGTATGGGTGTGTGTAGGTGGGGATATTTCAGGCTGGAGCTGCAGAGATGGAATGGTACATACTACTTTTGGACGTTGATGCCATGAGGGTGGACGGTGCCCAGTTTGGCAATGAGATGAGATTCCTGCATAAGGCGTTCCAAGCTGTCACTCTTAGATTGCCAAAGTGCCAAGACTTTGACATGGTTGATGTTGTGTTGGGCATGGTTGAAGTGTAGAGCGACTGGTTTGGGCCGATGGTGGCGGATGTCGGCCAGGTGTTCAGAGATGCGCGTCTCAAGTGTGCGAGATGTCTCACCTACATAGATCTTACCGCACAGCTGACAGTGGATGGCATACACAATGTTGTGGCTCTGGCAGGAGAAAGTGCGTTTAATAGTGAAAGAGCCTGTGGGGCCATGTAGGATGGTGTCTGGTTTGGTGAGAGAGCAGATTTTGCAGTTGGGTTTTGAGCAGGGGAAAGTACCTGGTGGCTTAGGTGTTGAGATTTTGTTCAGCTTAGAGCGCACCAGTAGGTCGTTGAGGTTTTTGTCACGTTTGAAAGTGATCATTGGTGTGGTCTCAAAGGCATAAACCTGCCTTTGAGACCACACCAATGATCACTTTCAAACGTGACAAAAACCTCAACGACCTACTGGTGCGCTCTAAGCTGAACAAAATCTCAACACCTAAGCCACCAGGTACTTTCCCCTGCTCAAAACCCAACTGCAAAATCTGCTCTCTCACCAAACCAGACACCATCCTACATGGCCCCACAGGCTCTTTCACTATTAAACGCACTTTCTCCTGCCAGAGCCACAACATTGTGTATGCCATCCACTGTCAGCTGTGCGGTAAGATCTATGTAGGTGAGACATCTCGCACACTTGAGACGCGCATCTCTGAACACCTGGCCGACATCCGCCACCATCGGCCCAAACCAGTCGCTCTACACTTCAACCATGCCCAACACAACATCAACCATGTCAAAGTCTTGGCACTTTGGCAATCTAAGAGTGACAGCTTGGAACGCCTTATGCAGGAATCTCATCTCATTGCCAAACTGGGCACCGTCCACCCTCATGGCATCAACGTCCAAAAGTAGTATGTACCATTCCATCTCTGCAGCTCCAGCCTGAAATATCCCCCACCTACACACACCCATACCACCCTACCTCCCTCTGTTTACCTCAGACATAGGTTGCAGCTATCATCATCTTACCTTTTCCTACACTCTCTGAGTCTCTCCATTTGCTACATCAATCGACTTACTCCCCCCTCCCCCTGCCCTAGTAATGATGTGTGTAGGGGTGTTGGTGGATATGGCGGTTGCTGGGGGTGGAGGTGGGGGTAACCATTGAATAAGGCTGATATTACAAATGGAACACACACCACACACACACACACACACACACACACACACACACACACACACACACACACACACTCACACTCACACATACACACACACATAATAAATAGAATGCTGGCTCCTTTATCGTTGGTCGTGAAAGGGGGGGGGAGAGAGAGAGAGAGAGAGAGAGAGAGAGAGAGAGAGAGGAAAGAGAGAGAGAGATTGTGTATAGGTGTGAATATGTTGCCCCTCCCCCTCCCCCAGTTAGTACGTAAACCCATCCCCTTCTTCCCTCCACCCTCATAGCATCTACACCTTAAAGTAACATGTACCAACCCACCACTTCTATCTCAGCCCATAATATCCTCCCACCACACACACACATACTACCTTATCTCCCACTATTCACCTCACACAACTTATAGCTATCTTATTTATGCATTTATTATCATTATTATTATTATTTTTTTAATTATGTTTTTAAAATTATTATTATTATTATTTACTGATTTTTTAATTTATTATTATTTTTTTAATGTTTCATTTATTTATTTATTTGATTATTATAAAAATTGTATTTTCTAAATATATTTCTGTATCATGCTTTCATTACCTTAACCTTCACTATCGTTGTTAGCAGTATCATTCAGTAATACTATTGCTAGTATTGATACTACCACTGGCATTGACATCACCATCGCCTTCGCCTCTGGGACTGTTGCCACGGCAACCCTGCTGTTTAAGAATCCTCTAACCCACTCTCCTTTCTCCCATACCCATACTTATTGACACAGATTGGTAGTAATCTTGTCCCTTTTTTTTTTTTTTTTTTTTTTTTTTCTCTCAGTATTTTGACCATTATTAGTATTCCTATCAGTAATATTATTATCTTCATTACGACTTTGACTCGCTCACTATTTCCCTTCCAACAGCCTCGTTCTCATTCAACGCCTTCTTCCTTGCGCTGAACCCTACCAAGTGATCTGAAGCGATCAAAGCTAAGTGAATTTTCATTGTTTTATTCGTTAATGTCTCACCTGATGAAGACCTAAGAGGTCGAAACTAGTTGTGTTTCGTCTTGTGACTCGTTTGTCCACGTTCTCTGGGCGGTTCGCTAACATTTATTTAAGATCAGTCTTAGTAGGTTTTCTATATAGAAATCCAGAAGAACGTGTTGAGTGGTTTGATCGCTTCGATCTCATGATGGAGGATGTATACGTTTATGCAACAGAGGTAATACTACTTGGAGATTTTAATATTGATTTACTTAAACCGCATAACAACTGGAAAAAAATCTTTGAACTGCAGAATTTAAAACAATTAATTAACACACCAACCAGAATAACATCACAGTCTGAAACACTTATTGACCAAATATATGTAAATGACCCGTCTAATATTATTGAAACTTCTGTACCGATCTTTGGTCTTAGTGATCACTTTCCTGTTTGTTTAACATGGTCAAAAAAAGGAACGAAAATTCCCAGATGTAGCCACCAATACATATCTTCTCGTTGTTATAAAACATTAAATATTGATGTCCTTTTATCTGACCTGTGCTCTGCAAATTTTTCAGAGGTTTATCAATATACCGACCCCGACAAGGCCCTTGAAACTTGGTTTCGTATTTTTCTGTCTGTAATTGATAAACATGTCCCTATTAGACTTAAACGCGTTAGAGCTGATGGCAAACCACAGTGGTTAACCGAAGAAATCAATGCAGCCATTAAACTTCGAGATAATTTATTACAGTCTACAGGGAAAAGTGACAGTTTTAAGAAACAACGAAATAAAGTAACTGCCCTAAAAAGATATACTCGCAAAAAATATTTCAAAGAACTTATTGCTTCTAAAACAGATACAAAATCCATCTGGAAAGCCATTAACGAATTATCTGGGAAAAAATCTGATACTGCTGTTCATTCGGGAATGGATTTATCCCCTGAAAAATTCAATTTACACTTTTCAACAATAGCTGAGAAAACGATAAACTCTGATCACATGATAAACAATGATCTATCATCATTGAAAGATTATTGTGATTCTAAACACATAGATACAAAACTTCAATTTGAATATTTAAGTGTACACGAAGTGTATAGGGCACTATGTGCTTTAAAACAATCTAACTGCTGTGGTCTAGACAACATTGATGGTAAAATCTTGAAATTATCTGCATCTGTTATATCTGAGCATCTCACCTACATTTACAACCTTAGCATCGAAAAGTGTTACTACCCACAAGCTTTTAAGGTAGCCAAAGTACTACCAGTTTATAAATCCGGCGACCCAACTGATTTTTCAAATTATCGACCAATATCGATTTTATCTACTTTGTCTAAACCTCTAGAAAAACATCTTAAACGCAATCTCCAGTTACACTTTACTAAACATGATTTATTTCATCCTAACCAAAGTGGTTTTAGAAAAAACCATTCCTGTCATACAACACTAACTAACTTAGTTGAACAATGGCTTTCAAACATAAATTGTAATCTATTTACAGGTGTACTTTTTGTTGACTTTGCAAAAGCCTTTGACGTTATTGACCATAATCTTCTTGTAAAAAAAACTTGTACTTTACGGTCTATCCAGAAAATCTCTTGATCTATTATCCTCTTTTTTGACCAACAGGAAACAGTCAGTTTTTAAAGCCTCTGTAAAATCCACTTTCCTACCAGTGAATTATGGTGTCCCCCAAGGATCAATTTTAGGTCCAATCCTTTTCTCGGTCTATATAAATGATCTTCCTCTAGCTATTTCCTCTTCATGTGAACTATTTGCTGACGACACGACACTCCACAGTAAAGGTAAAAACGTACACTCGGTATGCAGTGCTCTTCAAAATGATATAAATAATCTTACTGAGTGGTCCAAACTAAATCACATAGCCCTCCATCCTATGAAATCCAAATTTATGTTGATATCAACTAGGCAAAAACGACAAAACATGAAAACTAGATCGCCTCCATTGTATCTCTACGATCAGATTATAGAAGAAATTGATTCTCATAAGTCACTATCGATAACAATCTATCTTGGTCTAATCACGTTTCTGCTTTATCTCGGAAGATCTCAAGTAAGATATTTCAATTAAACAGAATTAAGCATTTCCTTGACCAACATTCTCGGAAGTTATTTTTCCATGCCTATATACAATCTGATATTGACTATGCTTCAACTTGCTGGGACATGGCCAGTCACAATTGCTTGAAACCACTGGAGCGTTTGTATAGACGTTCACTAAAAATCATACTCCTTAAATCATCTCTTCAAGTTGCAGACTATAAAGAACTTGAGATTCTCCCATTCAATCAGAAATGTCGTTTCAATAAGGGTGTGTTTATGTACAAAATAATGAACGATCTCGCACCTTCTTATCTACGTACCAAATTCCTTGTAAACACCTTTCGTAATAAACATTTGATATCCATTCCCCGGCCCAGAATTGATCTATTCATGTCTTCCTTAGCATATTCGGGTGGTAAACTTTGGAATGCAATTCCTTGTGACATAAGAAATAAAAATAGCTTATCTGCGTTTAAAACACATTATCATCAATATCTAATGCTAAGCTATAGCTAACTTTCTGTGGTATTTTTTGGATCGTAATCTTGTATCCAATTTCCTCAAATGTTTTTTTTTACTCATCTTCTATGTCTTTATTCTGCTGCTGCTTGTATTCTCTGCCATTTGTCTATCTGTCTGTCTGTATTGTCTGCCTGTCAGTCTCTCTCTCTCTCTCTCTCTCTCTCTCTCTCTCTCTCTCTCTCTCTCTCTCCTTCTCTCTCTCTTCTCTCCATCTCTCCCTTTCTCTCTCTCTCTCTGTCTCTCTCTCTCTCCCTCTCCCTCTCCTCTCTCTCTCTCTCTCTCTCTCTCCTCTCTCTCTCTCTCTCTCCTTCTATATCTGTCTGTCTTGTCTAGCTGTTGCCTGTCTACCTTCTATTGTCTGTCTCTAATTCATAAGATTAAAGAATGTTTCTAAGGTATGTGCCCTTTCTCCTCATGACTTTAAATATATGTGTAAGTGGAAGTGTTGTGTAGGTATCTGCCCTATAATATGGGCCGGGGGCCTGCGCATCAACATTCATGCTCTCACCTGCATACATACATTGTGTGCCAGTATGCTTTGTACATACTTATGTATGTTTGTTTATGTATATGTATATGTGTATGAACTATATGTATATGTATTTATGTATGTGTAAATATCTATATGTGTGTGTGTGTGTGGGTGTGTGTGTGCGTAAATATATTCGGAATTTTTTTTTTCTTTTTGTTTTTTTGTTTGTTTGTTTTGTGAGGGCATGGTGTGAGACAGCCATTATTGTTGCTTATCCATCTTGCCCTCAATAAAACATTTCGTTCGTTCGTTCGTTCGTTTTCAGTTACCCCAAACCTACCCCCTTTGGCCTTCTCTCTCTCTCTCTCTCTCTCTCTCTCTCTCTCTCTCTCTCCTCTCTCTCTCTCTCTCTCTCTCTCTCTCTCTCTCCATTTACCCCAAACCTACCCCTTGGCCTTTTCCTTTCCCGTTTCCTTCCCCTTGTTCGCTATGTTCACGCGCTTTTCTATTTGCATTCGTTTGTCAATAATATGGACAATAGCTAACTTGTTTTGAACTGTACAAGATCTTGTTATACTTTGTTCTTTTTATATGTGTATTTGCATTAATTTGATCTTTACATTGTTTCTCTTTCTTTTGCCCCAGGGCTGGGTGGAAAAAAGCATTTGTATTGCTTATCTCATTACCCTTGGTAAAATAAAATTTCGTTCGTTCGTTCGTTCGTTCTCTCTCTCTCCTCTCTCTCTCTTCTCTCTCTCTCTCTCTCTCTCTCTCTCTCTCTCTCTCTCCTCTCTCTCTCTCTCGGGGCCGTCTAAAAAATCATTCACTTCTCTGCATTTCCTCCCCCTCTGTCTGTCTGTCTGTCGCTGTCTGTCTGTCTGTCTGTCTGTCTGTCTCCTTGTCTCTGTCTCTTTCTGTCTGTCTGTCTATCTGTCTGTCTGTCTGTCTGTCTGTCTGTCTGTCTTCTTCTTCTCTCTCTCTCTCTCTCTCTCTCTCTCCTCTCTCTCTCTCTCTCTCTCTGCCAGTGCTGTGGGGGCCATCTCCGTAGTCAGTCCTCTACCTTTTAGCTCTCTCTCTCTCTCCCTCTCTCTCTCTCTCTCTCTCTCTCTCTCTCTGTCTCTGTCTCTCTTTATCTCTGTCTCTCTTTATCTCTCTCTCCGTCTCGTCTCTCTTTATCTCTCTCTCCGTCTCGTCTCTCTTCCTGTCTCTCTCTCCTCTCTCTCTCTCACACGGTCTGTCAAGACAGTGAAGAAATTGACAAAAGAAACGGTTGAGGAGCTGAACGGTTGTTTTGAGTGTACAGACTGGGATGTCTTCCTGAATGACGACTCCCTTGACTCAGCAGCTGTGGTGATCTCTGACTACATCAATTTCTGTGTAGACATGATCATCGACAGCAAACAGGTCAAAATATACGGCAATGACAAACCGTGGGTCTCAAAACAGCTGAAAACACTGCTGAACCAACAGTGGAAAGCCCTCCAAGAGCACGATGACTCCATGACAAAGGCGGTCCAACACAAGATCGACAAGCAGATCCGGGAAGACAAAAGGCAGTTCAAGACCAAACTGGAGCACAACTTCAGATCCTGTGACTCCAAACAATACTGGAAAGGCATCGACACGATCACTGGATACAAAGCAAAGAGGCCACTGCTGCAAGTTGATGAGGAATTTAAGCTTGCAGAAGAACTGAACGAGTTCTACACGCGATTTGACAAGCACGACCTAAAAGAGCAGCAAACGTAAGCCATGGAAAAAAAACGGTCATACACACAAAACTCCACTGCCTGTCTATACAGGCAGTGTCCGCAGGAGTAACAGCCTGCGTGCGCAGAAAGAAAGAAAGAAAGAAAGTAAGCCATGGAGGAAGTCCTGACTCGTCCTTCACAACCAGTACAAATCAGGGAAGAGGAAGTCCGATGTTGTTTCAGGAAAGTCAGGACCCACACTGCAGCTGGTCCTGACTACATCAGCAGCAAGACCATCAAAGCCTGCAGTGATTCCCTGGCGCCTGTGTACTCACGCCTGTTCCAAAGATCTGTAGACGAGGGAACCATCCCCATCATCTGGAAGACCTCGATTATTGTTCCGGCCGCCAAGAAGCCTTCCCCCAAAGAACTGAATGACTACAGACCTGTGGCCCTGACTACGGTACCATTCAAGTGTGCTGAAAAGATAATACTGCAGCTGCTGCGAGCAGAAACGGGTGTCAAGCAAGACCCTCTACAGTTCGCCTATTCAAAGAACAAGAACACAGAGCTCCCCATCTTAACACTGCTGCATCGCCTGCACAATCACCTGGAGAAACCAAACTCATACGCACGCCTCTTGTTCATCGACTTCAGCAGCGCATTCAACACCATCCAGCCCCATCTCATGGTTGAAAAGCTCCTGAACATGTCAGTCAACGATGTCCTGATCTAGTGGATCTTCAGATTTCTGACGGGGAGACCTCAACGAGTAAGGGTGAGCAAAGAACTCTGCAACATGAAGACAACCAACACAGGAGCCCCACAGGGTAGCGTCTTATCACCAGTCCTGTTCACTCTCTACACCGCACACTGTCGCAGCGCCAAGACAGCGGACACCAACAGGCTGGAGAAGATAGCACGGACAGCAGCACGAGTGGTGAAGGCGAACATTGCAACACCAACCACCATCTTTGAGCGTGCTGCCACCAAAAATCTGATGGCTATCATGACAGACACCTCCCACCCACTTCACCCTGCTGTGCAGTCTTGCAGGTCCAACAGAGAGGGTTCTCGGCGCCTGCGTTGTCCAAAGGCCAGGACCACTCGTATGCGGAAATCCTGTCTGCCAACTGCTGTCAGGCTGTACAACGCAGCAACAGGACGAGAGTGGAATCCGTCTGCCTGCATAGAGCCTGCATAGATGCCTACATGAGTACAAGAGTGAGTGTGTGCGCGCGCGCACACGCACACGCGCATGTGTGTGTGTGTGTGTGTGTGTGTGTGTGTGTGTGTGTGTGTGTGTGTGTGTGTGTGTGTGTGTGTGTGTGTGTGTTGCTGCAAGCGAATGTGTGAATGAGCATGTGCGTGTATAGTTGAGTGTGTGTGTGTCTGTGAATTTGTGTGTGAAAGAAAGCTTGTGTGAGGAAAAAATATTATATACGGTCATGTCCGCGCGTGCATGCGTGCGTGTGTGTGTGTGTGTGTGTGTGTGTGTGTTGTGTGTGTTGTTGTGTGTGTGTGTTGGCAGGTGTGTGTGAGTGTGCGTGTTGTGAGTGTGTGTGTGTCTGTGATTGTGTGATTTTAATTTGTTGGGTGATCTGCGTGTGTGTGTGTGTGTGTGGTGTGTGTGTGTGTGTGTGTGTGTGTGTGTGTGTGTGCATGTGTATGCGCGCGCAGGCGCGCGCGCGCGCGCGCGCGCGCGTGTGTGTGTGTGTGTGTGTGTGTGTGTGTGTGTGTGTGTGTGTGTGTGTGTGTGTGTGTGTGGACATGGAAGCTCCAACGAAAGAGGAAGCCAACGGAACTGTGTGTTGGAAAATGTTTGGGGGTAGAAGGGAGAAGTGGGAATGGATGGGTGTGTTCAACCATGTGTAACTTAGAAAATGCACGTGCTATGAATTGGCTGCTTTGTTTTAATGCCAGTCTGATTTTTAACACCTTTTTGATGATGATTATAATTGTGTGTGTGTGTGTGTGTGTGTGTGTGTGTGTGTGTGTGTGTGTGTGTGTGTGCGTGGTGTGTATGTGTGTGTGTGCGTGCGTGTATGTGTGTGTGTGTGTGTGTGTGTGTGTGTGTGTGTGTGTGTGTGTGTGTGTGTGTGAGTAGATGGTGGGGGAGAGGTGGGGGGGGGAGTGTGTAAGAAGTTAAGTGTGATATCGGGTCAGAAATGGTTATCGTTTTAGATTTTGTCCCCATGTTTTAGCTCTCCGTCTCTGTCCGTCTGTCTGTCTGTCTCTCCCTCTCTCTCTGTCTCTCTCCTTCTCCTACCACTCCCTCTCTGCCTCTCTCTCTCTCTCTCTCTCTCTCTCTCTCTCTCTCTCTCTCTCTCTGGTGTCTGTCTCTCCCTGCCTGACGATCTGTCGCTCTCTGAGTCTCTCTCTTTCTCACCTTCACTATGTCTGTCTCTAACTCACATGCTCTCTTCCTTCCCCTTTTGGTTTGTCTCTGTCTGTCCCTCTCTTCTCTGTTATCATCTTCACTGTTTCCTCCATCTCAGTCTCCCAGTCATTCATATATTATAGTTCATTTTCCACCCTATGTACATATTGTATGACAGCAAGATTGAGAGAGTGGTTGAAAAGGGTGAATGGGGAGGGGGGAGGGACGGGGGGGGGGGGGTTGGAGGAGTGTGGAGGATGGGGAAGGTGAGAGACAGAGAGTGATGTGGGTTTGGGAGTGTGTGTGTGTGTGTGTGTGTGTGTGTGTGTGTGTGTGTGTGTGTGTTGTGTGTGTGTGTGTGTGTTTGGGGGGTGTAATTGTTTGGGTATGGATTTGTATTGGTATAAATGTCTAATTTTGTACATGTACATAAACCACGTTGGAAAAGGTGTCTATGATTTTGTTTTAGAGGCCTGTTTTAGCCACAGATTGATTTATCAATGTTGAATTGTTTTTATTTGTGTTTTACATGCCTGCAAAAACATTTTCCTTGTGTATATGGGGATATAATAAAAAGTCTGAAGTCTGAAGTCTGTCTGTCTCTCTCATGTAAAGATGTTGCAAGCAGGGCAAGGCGTGCTGTTGTATGTATAACGCAACATCTATGTAGATTTATCGCACGTGTTTTCAACACATTGAACGAGCTCACTGCCGTGACCCACAGCATTCCGCTCACCACTGACACTGCCACCAGTGACAGGCGTCAACATCCCGCTCACCACTGACATTGCCCCCAGTGACAGGCGTCAACATCCGCCCACCACTGACACTGCCACCAGTGACAGGCGTCAACATCCCGCTCACCACTGATACTGCCACCAGTGACAGGCGTCAACATCCCGCTCACCACTGACACTGCCACCACTGACAGGCGTCAACATCCCGCTCACCACTGCACTGCACCAGTGACAGGCGTCAACATCCCGCTCACCACTGACACTGCCACCACTGACAGGCGTTTCGACCGGTGCATCTTTTTTGTGCCTTCCCTTTCTTGTTACACCAGTGTACGGAAAAATTCTTCTCCAGTGGCCGGCCACCCCCTACCTGGACTCTTTTAGGTTGCAGTGGTCATCCAGGAAATGCTTTGTTCCGTCGATAAGCAGATGATCAAAGATCATCGTTGCTCGTTTCCCTTCAGACCTTGCTTTTTTCAGATGAGGGGAAAGGCCATGTCTTATGGTTCGCACACGTGAAGAAAAACCCTCTCCTACAAAAATGTCGCTACCTTTCAATTTCCGTTTTTCTTTCAAAATACGTAACGTGTCCGTATAAAAAGAACATCGGGCGATTACAGGAGAGTCCGGTTTGGGATTCAGCCTGTGAACTCGATCAAACTCGGTGTCCCGTGTCAATCCAAGTTGATCAGATATAAGGTCAGGGATTCTGCCTTCGCACTGTTCCACAGATTCATTCTGATCCTTAGGGATACCGTGGAAGATTAAATTGTTAGGTTTTGATCTTCCCTCTAAGTCGTCCGTTTTTAGTTCCAATTGTTCAATTCTTGATATGAGGTCAGAGTTCTGTTTGCAAAGTTTGAATTTTCTTTCCCTAAAGTCTCCACCTCATCCCTCAGATCTTTCACACCACTTTGTAACGCTGCGAACTGGTCATTTAGGCATTTGACATTTCTCTCCAAGTCCGTAAATTTATCGCTCATTTCTCTAAATGTACAGTTCATTGACGTCAACATACCCATGATGTCCGCATTTGTGGGTTGCTGGGGAGAGGTGGGTGTCGTCCGTCCGCTGTCCACCGGCGAAGCTCCAGTCTGGTCCACGCTGACCCTGCGTCCTGAGCTGCCGAGCCTGGTCTGCTTTAAAATGTTCGTCCTGGGTCCTGGGTTCTGCTCCACGTCTGCACAGCGTAGAATAGTCCGCCCCAGAAAATTAAGGTTAGGAGCAGGCCAAGGGCTATACCGTCTAGCTTCGCACGCGGTGTCAACGTGGCGATCCGCATAGCCGTCTTCTTCCTGGCTCGCTACGACATAAAAGCGATGTAGATGTGGACGAACCTGCCACAGCTCGCTCTAAAAGCGAGTGCTGCTGAAGGCATGGTATCTGGTGGGGGTACTGGTAAACGTTGAGGAAGGTACTTGGTAAATATCCGCCCCAAAAAAGAAGGAAACTACACAGCCATCAATGCATGACTGCTCGACTGAAACGCAGTTCACGATCCCCAGAGAGAGAGAGAGAGAGAGAGAGAGGAGAGAGAGAGAGAGAGAGAGAGAGAGAGAGAGAGAGAGAGAGAGACAGAGAGAGAGACAGAGAGAGAGAGACAGACACACACACACACAGGGGAGAGAGAGAGAGAGAGAGATAGAGGAGAAGGAAGAGATTACGGCAAAGGACTGACACTACGAGACGGCCCCAGAGCAGACACACAGAGAGAGAGAGAGAGAGAGGAGAGAGAGAGAGAGAGAGAGAGAGAGAGGAGAGAGATGACAAGTATGTTTTGCCAAGGGAAGTAATTGTTGACAAAGACCAAGTATGCTTTCTTCTTGTATTTCTTAAGAGAACACAAAACCCACAAAATTCCACCGTTTATATTAGTAAAGGAAAATGGGTCTTTTATGAACACATAGAAGTTTGATGTATTGGGGGCGTAGACGGAATTTGACACTGTGCATGATCAGTATAAAGCTTGTGGTGGTGGTTGAAATGATGGCACTGTTGCTCATTCCATACGGTATGAACATTGGTGTTTGGTTTCAGTCACTAGGAATGCACTGGGAAACGTCATGAGCAGTCTGGGGCTACGTTGTAGACAGGCAGCTGAGCAGGAACATTGAGGTGACCTGTCTGGAACTGCTTGCGGTTTGTCCTGGAACCTGCACTGTCGTCCAATTGGAAGACGTCATCAGCCTGTCTTCGCTTGCACTGCCTACCACTCTACACTATCACAACGACATGGGTGCACACTTTACCACCTGCCTACAACTCCAATAGCTGCTTAAGGTTATTTGTGTTTGTTTGTTTTTGTGCGTAATGACGCTGACATACATAGACAAACAGACAGACGCAGGGAGAAAACATAAGGCCCATTGCTGACAGAATGGCACTGGTAATAATAATGATAATAATTAGTTTCAAAGTGAAATGACTGCAGGTGGACATTTGAAACGAACCTAACAGAAAAAAAGTCTTCCGCCAGATAAACCATGACGCGTTTCGACCTCTGTGCTCTTCTTTCAGGCCAGACAAACAACATTGCAGACAATGAACACGAAGAAGGAACAGTCACTTCTCTTCTTCAATTGAGCGCCAAATGATCATGATGCAGAATTGAACGATAATGACTTGTCCAATACGTACGATTTATGTATAGCGTCTTCTACTGTTAATTGTTCAAAGCCAGTCATATGAAATGTTCGTGCAGAAAAACAGATGTCATTAAGAAAGGAATTACCTTCTCACAGATATACAAAAGCAGGTTTAAAGTCTACATACTCCTCATGGTGATAGTTTATAGGAACATGGCTCCTATTCACTGTAGTTTTAAGTCACATTGCATTGGCGAAGTTGGATGAAATGGGAGCCATAGGTCATAATTATTTCAGTCCTGCTCAGCCTTTCTTTTGTAGAAAGAGAGAATGTTAGTTACCGCCAATGACATTGACAAACAAAGCACATGACTAGACACAGAAAGAGAGGATGTTAGTTACCGCCAATGACACTGACAAACAAAACACATGACTAGACACAGAAAGAGAGGATGTTAGTTACCGCCAATGGCATTGACAAACAAAGCACATGACCAGACACAGAAAGAGAGGATGTTAGTTACCGCCAACGACATTGACAAACAAAGCACATGACTAGACACAGAAAGAGAGAATGTTAGTTACCGCCAACAACATTGACAAACAAAGCACATGACTAGACACAGAAAGAGAGGATGTTATTTACCGCCAACGACACTGACAAACAAAACACATGACTAGACACAGTGTCTCTTTCTAAATTTTGCTTCGTTCTCCGCCGTCAGTCACTCCATTTTGAAACTTTCTTTTTTTCCTTTTTTTTTTTTTTTTGTTTTGTTACGAACATTCCTCGTATTAAATGCTTTCTTTTGCTGAGACAGTAACGCAAACAGTAGTTAAAAAGAACAAGTACGGTAACTCTTGCTCCATTACGAACTAAATCCACCACCATCACTTCCAAGGGAAGTAATTACAAAAGAAATCGTGTATGCTCCGACAAACAGACCGGCACGCGCGCGTATACACACACATAGACATACATATAATTCAAGCATGCACGCACGCACGCATGCATGCACGTGTTTGGAGGGAAAGCAGTGTACTCTTCATTATCTTCACCTTCCCACGAAAGGGGAAAAAAAAACAAACACACACACACTCACATAGAGAACAATCTGTGCTGCCGACGGAAGGGGGCGAGAGCTTGAGGTCGACCTGTTCCCATCGGACCGAGGTGTTATTTCTATGACAGTCGTCCTCCTCCAAATGGGAGAAAGAAAACACGGAGAGATTAAGGGTAGTCTGCCAGTTAGGCCAGACGAAATCACCGGGAGGCGAGTACAGCACATTTGTTGTCCACGAAGAGAACAAACAAACAAACAAACAAGCAAGCAAAAACATTCTCTTGTTGAGCTTCTTCTTCTTCTTGAAAAACTCTGCTTTTTCTTTGTTTTTCCTTATTCATTTTTCCTATACTTTACTGTTTAAACATTCAGTTTATGTCTTTGTATCCTTTTTGGAGTTGCTTTGTTTTATATTTCTTTCTCTCTTTCTTTCTCTCTTTCTTTCTTTCTTTTTTTTTTTTTTTTCTTTTCTTTTCTTTTTTTTTGTAGAAAATTTGCTCGTATCCGTCATTCATTCTCTCTGTACTTCACTGACCATTTCTATGTTCATGTCTTGTCAATTTTTGCATTGTTTTGTTGTCTATTTCTCTCTTTATTGAAACATCCTCATCGTGTCTATCTTTCATTCTTTCTGTACTTTTCTTGTTGTTGTTGTTGTTGTTGTTGAAAATTTCTGTGTTTGTCTTTAGCAGCCTCGACCCAGCAGACCTGGACACAGCAGCATCAGACCGGGTCAGCTGGCGGTCCACCATCAAGGCCGGCATCAAGCAAGCAGAGCAGAGCAGAGGAGAGAGGCCCCAGTGGAAGAACGGAGGCGCCGCAGACGGCAAAGAATGGCGTCGGCACCCACAGACACTGATGACGGAGACTTCACTGCAGCAACTGCTACAGAGTCTGCCGCTCGAGGATCAGGCTCTTCAGCCACATGCAGGCGCTGCATCTTACAACTGACTGATCCATGGCGCACACACATTGTCTCTTCGACAGACGGATGGCAACTTTGTGTCATTGTGCTTTGTTTTGGTGTGCATTTCTTTCTTTTTTGTTTGTTGATGTCTGTCTGTCTTTCTATCTATCGATCTTTCCTTCTTGCTTTCTATCCCCAGTCTTCTTTACTCCTTTCTTTCGTTCTTTTTTCCTATGTTCTTCTTTCTAACTCTTTTTCTTTTTTTTTTCTCTTGATTTCTTTTATGAAAAAAGCCGTTCATCGGTTATTATTACTATTATTTTTATTTTTATTTTTTTAGCTGGATGTCTTTCGTTCGTGTTGCTGTTGTTGGATGCTGTCATTTTGTATATGTTCTCATCCCTGCTTTCCTCTGTCTATCTCTATTCGTCTCATTCTTTTGTCTCTACTCGTCGCTGTGCCTCTTGTGTCTCTTTGTGCCTGTTTGTCTCTCTGTCTGTCTCTCTGTCTGTCTGTCTGTCTCTCTCTCTGTCTGTCTGTCTGTCTCTCTGTCTGTCTGTCTGTCTGTCTGTCTCTCTGTCTCTCTGTCTGTCTGTCTCTCTTCTGTCTGTCTGTCTGTCTGTCTCTCTGTCTCTCTGTCTGTGTGTCTGTCTGTCTGACTCGTTTTTCGTCTCGGTCTATCTATTCTGTCTCATGCTGTGTTACATTTTCTTTTCGTCACGTTGTCTGGAATGTTGCTTTTGACCAATTCCCTTGTTCATTAGTGAAATGTCATTAAAGAATGCTAAAGATGTCTTATGTGTCATGTTCAATTAGTGATTACGGGACCTAATTATCATCTTAACTTACTCTTGGTGTCTTTCTGACAAGATAACAATAATGGTGTGTGTGTATGTGTGTGGTGTGTGTGTGTGTGTGTGTGTGTGTGTGTGTGTGTGTGTGTGTGTGGTGTGTGTGTGTGTGTGTGCGTCCGTGCGTGCCTCCGTGCGTGCGTGCGCGCGCGCGCGTGTGTGTGTGTGTGTGTGTGTGTATGATGTGTTTGTATTTGCAGGTGTGTGTGTGTATGTGTGTGTGTGTGTGTGTGTGTGTGTGTGTGTGTGTGTGTGTATGTGTGTGTGTGTATTTGCAGGTGTGTATTTGCAGGTGTGTATATGTTTGAGTGTGTGTGTGTGTGTGTGTGTGTGTGTGTGTGTGTGTGTGTGTGTGTGTGTGTGTGTGTATTTGTTGGTGCGTATATGTGTGAGTGTGTTTGTCATCAGCAAAACGGTGCCGCAGACCAAACAGGCCTGGCGAGGCAGAAACTGACACACGTTGGTGCTTTCTGTCGTAGCTTTTGTGTTGTCTGCTTCACCGTCCGTTCAAAGCATTCCAACATATTCATAGACTATGGACGACAACTTCAGAACCCAAGGAATAATATGAAGCATGTCACACTGGATAGTGTTGTCGCTGTATGACATTGTTGGTGATTAAAATCGGGGAGAATGAAGCCGCAGTGAAGGAGTTTGTGTCCAATGTTTCTCTATTGCGATGAGGAACACCAAACAGCATGAACTCTTTTTGTCATGACTGAACAGCAGGCGTTTCAGTCTGTTCACACCTGTAGATGTGATTCTCCAAGACTGTGTCTGAGCGGACACACACACACACACACACACACACACACACACACACACACACACACACACAACAAACAGAGAAGATTTCTAACAAAGTGTCTGGTGCGTTTTTAGAAGATGTTCTTTAAAGAGATGTGTGAAGTTTTTTGTGTGTTGTTTTTATGACTTGTAAGTTGATTTTAACGTGGTGACAGCCCTGATATGGCCTTTGCGGTCGGCTGGGCTATAAGGAACATACCTTACCTTACCTTACACACAAAGAAAGGCAGAATAAGAAAGATTGTAAGCGCTGCTCTTGTATGAATAGTACCTCACTTCATCTTATAGACACAAAAATCAAGTTTTGTTTGTTTTTTCCTAAATCTGTTATCACATATGAATACCTTTTTTGTAGCAATAGGAGATATTACGCAATCAATTGTTACGAAAATAGCAGAGAGAGAGAGAGAGAGAGAGAGAGAGAGAGGAGAGAGAGAGAGAGGAAGCAAAGGTCAGACCTTGGATCCACCCTTTCAACCAGTTTATGAATCCGAGAGCAGAA
>JAMYXO010000219.1:57500-61993 GCA_033310375.1 Conus canariensis
TATACACTACTCAAAACAATTGAAGTACCACTTCGGCCAACTGCTTACGAATAATACGTAAAGCAACAACGTCTTGAAACATACTTATAATGATTGGGAATAATATTAAATTATTAGCTTTGTTTATTCCTCATTTATTTATATTTATAATAATTTTACCATATTATATTAATTTTTTTTTTTGGTAATTCCTTGATCAAAAATTTAAATAATTATAAATTAAAATCATAAACCTCTCCCAAACAATTAAAAAAAGTACCCTCACCCATACAAAAAGAGAATAAAAACACAAGAAAAAACAACAAAAAACATAAAACATTCAATAAATTCCACCCCCCCCACCTACCCACACACCCATCCGACCATACTCCAATACCCAAATACACCAAACAACACAACACCCCTCCTCCCCCCCTAGTCGGCTCCCCACGGCCCCCCACCCACACACACAAAATAGAAAACCCCCTCCCCCCCAAGCAACCCTCTCTTCCACCCAACAAACACCTCACCTTCCCCCCCCCCCCCCCCCCCATACGCCCGTACCCACCCTCTACTTCATTACGCATACCTGTCTGAACCACACTTTGAACAGCCCTTGCCCCTCCTGAACTCTAAAACCACAACCATTCTTCCACAAGACTGAACTTCCACACATTGTATGAGCAGACAAACGCCAAGGTCCGGTGCGGAGAGATGATGACCTGGGGGGAATTCGCCGTTACTCAGTATTGTTCCCACTTAGTCCACTTTGTTTGCCTTGAGCCTTCGCCATTTGCCAGACATATACGAGTGACTTTTTATCCACTGCAACTGTAGGCATTGTTGTTTAGATACTCGACCTGACCAAAAACTTCCAAGTTCACTCTCCGTCCACTATACTCCCTGTCCCAGGGCAAACTTGAAAGAAATCGAGATACAAATGCTTGTCCCCTCTCCCCCCCTGGTGTCTGCTGGGCTGGTGTTATGTGTGGCTCTCACCCCGCGACCGCTCAAAAAACAAACAGGCCCTCGCCCGCTACCGTAAAAACGCAACCATCCAAAACCACAGAATCACAACAATCGCAGCGTAAATGATCTGCCTTGGACCCCTCTCTCGCACTCAATGCCTCCGCCTACCGCTCCCGGTCCCCCCTCCCTTTCCTCCCCTGCCTCTCTCCACTCCCCCCTTAAAGGAGACGGCCTTCCGTCCTAATATTACCACCCGCCAGAGATCGTTCACTCTCGCGTGCTGACCCCGTGATGTCGGGCCTAGGCAGCGTCTGGGGAGCCCAATACAGGATGCATTTTGCCTCTTTCTGCCCCCCCCATATAGCTGCAATGGGGGGTACCACGCAAACAACATAGAAACAGGATCCCCCCCGGCTTGGTTTTGTTGTCCGGGACTTGTCCCCCTCATGACCCCAACTCCCAACCCTATACATCATTCCGCCCCCTTAAAATATGTTCCCCCCTATATTGAATTCTTATGTTTCGACAAAACCATGCAAAAGCTGGCCGTCACCCCCCACCCCTTCCCACCCCCCCGCACCCCACCCCCACAACCCCTCTGCACCCCCCCTGGGTCTGTTTGATCCACGTGCCCCATGTTCCACGAGTGTTCACGGGCGGTGGCCCTGCACCATCGTATCAAGTCCTCCCGGCCCACGATAAAATGACTTCCCTAACCATCAACCCAGCAACCATTGAGCGAAACACCTCTATCTCAGTTTCAGGATTCATTATTTATTTTTGTTTATTGTTTCTTGTTTTTATTGTTGTTCGGTTTCTTGTTGTTGGTTTCTTTTTGTATTTGTCGGTTGGATGTGGCTACTGATAGTGCTCCTGCACTGATTGTTTTTGACTGTTTTTCTAGCCTGTCAACGTACCACGCGCGGGGCAAACTGTTATTGTTAACAAACCCGTCACTTTGGGGTGCGTGGTCGATGGTATAGAATATCCGGTGATGCACGGAGCTGGTCCCCGACTGCGCGTCTCTCTGGTGTGGGGGGTGGTGGAAGTATTGTGGTGGTGTGGTGGGTGGTGGTGTTTGGAGGGAGGACCTGGTCGGTGGATCCCATGAGCGTTGGTTTCCATAGAAGTGAATGTTTTTGGAATTTGTTATTTGCTTAATTGGTGATTTGTGTACTCTTTCTTGAATATTATCTGTCTTGTTGAATAGTACTTTGTTAAGTTTGAACGAGACATAGTTTTATCGCTAATATAGTGTACTGTACAGCGTGTACTGGTGATGTGGTGTTATATGGATGTGGTGGAGGTCTCGCGGTCTAGTTCCCGCGGGGGGGGGTTGTCCTTGCTGTATGTTTGGAGTTGGGTGTTGGGGGGGTGGGGTGTGAGGGTTCGTTTGGGGGTCCGGAACTTGGGTCTCCGTCGCCGGTTGTGGGGTGTGTTGGGTGGTCGTGGTCGGTTCCCGTCGGCGTGGCCCCGGGTGATTGATTGGGGTCGGTAGGGGTCCCCGGAGCCGCCCGTTTGATCGATGATCCGGCTGTTTTTTCCCGGGCCGGGTGGGCGAGCCGTGGGTGGGTTTTTTTTTTTAAATTTTGGGGGGGGGGTTTGGGGGGGAAAAAAGTTTTGGGGGGGGGGGGAAAAAGGGGGGGGGGGGCCCGGTTTTTTTTTTTTGGGTTTTTTTTTTTTTTTGGGGGGGGGGGGGTTTTTTTTCCCCCCCCCTTTTTTTGGTTTTTTTTTTTTTTTTTGTTTTTTTTTTTTATTTTAAAATTTTTTTTTTTTTTTTTTTTTTTTTTTTGGGGTTTTTTTTTTTAAAAAATTTTTTTGGGGGGCCCCTTTTTAAAAAAAGGGGGGGGGCCCCCCAAATTGGGGGGGGGGCCCCCCCCCATTTTTGGGGTTTTTGGGGGGGGGGGGGGGGGGGGGGGGGAAGGGGGGCCCCCCGGGTTTTGGGGGGGGGGGGGGCCGGTTCCCCGGGGGGCCCCCCGGGGGGGGGGGAAAAATTTCCCCCCCCCCCCCCTTTTTTTTTTTTCCCCCGGGGGGGGTTTGGGGGGTTTTTTTTCCCGGGGGGGGGGGGGGGGGGTTTGGGGGGGTTTTTTTGGGTTCCCTTTTTTTTTGGGTTTTTGGGGGGCCCCTTTTTTTTGGGGGTTTTTTCCCTTTTTAATTTTTTTTTTGGGGGGGGGGTTTTTTGGGGGGGGTTTTTTTTTTTTTCCCCCTTTTTTTTTTTTTTTTTTTTGGGGGGGGGTTTTTTTTTTTTTTTTTTTTTGGGGTTTTTTTTTTGGGGGTTTTTTGGGGTTTTTGGGGGGGGGTTTTGGGGGGGGGGGGTTTTTTTTTTGGGGTTTTTTTTTTTTCCCTTGGGGGGTTTTTTTTGGGGGGGCCCCGGGGGGTTTTTTTTTTCCCCCCCCGTTTTGGGGGTTTTTTTTTTTCGGGGGGTTTTTTGGGGGTTTTGGGGGGGCCCTTTTCCCCGGCCCCCCTTTTTGGGGGGGGGGGGTTTTTTTGGGGGGGGGGGGTTTTTTTTTCCCCCCGGGGGGTTTTTTTTTTTTTTTCCCTTTTTCCGGGGTTTTCGGGTTTTTTCCCCCTTTTTTTTTGGGGTTTTTAAAAGGGTTTTTTTCCCCCCCTTAAATTGGGGAAGGGGGTTTTTTCCCCCTTCCTTTTTGGGGGCCCCCCGGGGGGGGGTTGGGGGGGGGGGGGGGTTTGGGGGGGGGGTTTGGGGGGGGTGGTTTTTGGGGGGGTTCCCTTTGGGTGGGTGGGGGGGGTGGTGGTTTTGGGGGGGGGGCCCGGGGGGGGGGTTTTGGGGGTTTTTTGGGGGCCGGGGGGGGTTTTTTGGGTTTTTTGGGGGCCCCTTTTTTGGGGGGGGGGGGGTTGGGTTTTTGGGGGGGGTGGTTTGGGTTTTCGGGGGGTTTTTTTTGGGGGGGGGGGGGGGGGGTGTTTGGGGGGGGGTTTTGGGGGGGGGGGTTTGGGGGGGGGTTTTTTTTTTTTTTTGGGGGGGTTTGGCCCCGGGGGCCGGGGGGGGCCCCAAAAAAAAATGGGGGTTGGGGGGGTTTTTTTTGGGGGGGTTTTTTTTTTTCCCCCCCCCTTAAATTTTTTTTTTTTTCCAATTTTTTCAAAACCCAAAAAATTTTCCCTTTCCCGGGGTTTTTTTTTTCCCTTTTTTTTTCCCCCCCGGGGGAAAAATTTTTGGGGGGGGATTTTTTCCTTTTTTCCCGGGGCCCCCCCTTTTTTTTTTTAAATTTTTTTGGGGGTTTTTTTTTTTTTCCCCCTAGTTTTTCCCCCCCCTTTCCCCCCCAAAAAAAAAAACCCCCCCCCAAAAAAAAAAAACCCGGTTTCCCCCCCCCCCAAAACCCCCCCCAAAAAAAATTTTTTTTCCCCCCCCCCCTTTTTTTTTTTTTTTTGGGTTTTTTGGGGAATTTTTTGGTTTTTTTGGTTTTTTTAAAAAAATTTTTTTTTTTTAAAAAAAAAATTTTAAAAAATTTAAAGGGCCAAATTTTAAAATAAACCCCCCCCTTTTAAACCCAAAATTGGGGTTTTTTTTTAAATCCTTTTCCCCCCTTTTT
>JAMYXO010002202.1:0-2500 GCA_033310375.1 Conus canariensis
TGAACCTGACCGGGGAAAAGTCCCTCAAACACCACACACCATGTCCTTCCCTGTAAGATTTGAACCTGACCTGGTTAAATGTCGTCCAGTCCAATCACCACCACCATGTCTTCCCTGTAAGAGCTGTGAACCTGACCTGGTTAAATGTCGTCCAGTCCAATCACCAGCACACCATGTCCTTCCCTGTAAGAGCTGTGAACCTGACCTGGTTAAATGTCGTCCATCCAATCACCAGCACACCATGTCCTCCCTGTAAGAGCTGTGAACCTGACTGGTTAAATGTCGTCCAGTCCAATCACCAGCACACCATGTCCTTCCCTGGAAGAGCTGTGAACCTGACCTGGTACATGTCGTCCAGTCCAATCACCAGCACACCATGTCCTTCCCTGGAAGAGTTGTGAACCTGACCTGGTTAACTGTGGTCCCAGTCCAATCACCGGACACACCATTCGTTCCCTGGAAGAGCTGTGAACATGACCTGGTTAATTGTCGTCCAGTCCCAATCACCGGACACACCATGTCTTCCCTGGAAGAGCTGCCAATCTGACCTAGTTAACTGTGGTCCAGTCCAATCACCGGGGCACACCATGTTTCCCTGGAAGAGCTGTGAACCTGACCTGGTTAATTGTGGTCCAGTCCAATCACCGGCACACCATGTCCTTCCCTGGAAGAGCTGTGAACCTGACCTGTTAATTGTGGTCCAGTCCAATCACCGGCACACCATGTCCTTCCGTGGAAGAGCTGTGAACCTGACCTGGTTAATTGTGGTCCAGTCCAATCACCGGACACCATGTCCTTCCCTGGAAGAGATGTGAACCTGACCTGAGGGACAGCAGTTTAGTTCACTTTATTTTGAAACATTCACCTCATCGCGCGCGCGTAGGTGTGTGTGTGTGTGTGTGTGTGTGTGTGTGTTGTGTGTGTGTGTGTGTGTGTGTGTGTGTGTATTTGGAGGGGGTGTGTGTGTGTGTGTGTGTGTGTTGTGTGTGTGTGTGTGTGTGGTGTGTGTATTTTGGAGGGTGTGTGTGTGTGGTGTGTGTGTGTGTGTGTGTGTGTGTATTTGGAGGGTGTGTGTGTGTGTGTGGTGTGTGTGTGTGTGTGTGTGTGTGTGTGTTAGGATGGTGGTGATCGTTGTGTCACAGCAGTAGCAGTGGTGTGGTGGTGGCGGTTTGTGCTGGTAGCAGCAGCAGCAGCAGCAGCATTATCAATAGTAGTAGTAGTAGTAGTAGTAGTAGTAGTAGCAGTGTGTGTGGTGGGGGGGGGGGATGATGGTGTTTGTGTATGTGTATGCGTTTTGTGTGTTAGGATAGTGCTGGTTATTGTATTTGCACTGAAAGAGATAATGGTGCGATAGAAGTTAATAGCAACAGCAGTGTAGCAGCAGCAGCAGCAGCAGAGCAGCAGTAGTAGTAGTAGTAGTAGTAGTAGTGTAATATTAATAGTAGCTGTATTTTAGAAGAAGCATTAGCAACTGTAGCAGCAGCAGCAGAGTAGTAGTAGGTAGTAGGGTTAGTAGTAGTAGTAGTAGCACAGCAGCAGCAGCAGCAGTAGTAGTAGTAGTAGTAGTAGGGTTAGTATAGTAGTAGTAGCAGCAGCGCAGCAGCAGCAGTAGTAGTAGTAGTAGCAGTAGTAGTAGGGTTAGTAGTAGTAGTAGTGGTAGTAGTAGTAGGAGGACCCGTAGTCGTAGTAGTAGTAGTGTTACGTTTTGTGTTGTGATCTGGCGATCTTACTGGGTATTCGGGCAGAAGACAGTAGAACAGGAGGGATTTATCAAAAGCCTAAATCTTGAAGTAAGAAACATGTGGAATCTTCAGTCTTGGTTGGCTAAAAAGCAGTTATGTTGTAGCAGAGAGGAAGTGACATCGTATTAAATCAGAACCTGTATGCTGAAAATCCCATTGATGTGACTCAGCTCGATGGCTTGAGCAGCCCCCAGACTTCAACAAGAAGGATGCATACTACCTGCTCCCCAGATCAGACCAATGAACATTGTGAGACTGAGGACAGGACACTCCAGACTGAAACACCACATGTTCACAAAAATTCCAAATTGGCGAGTCTTCAGGGTGTCCATGCGGTACGCCCCCAATGACTGTGGAACACTTCCTGCAGGACTGTCCCACACATCAAAAACTAAGAGCAGAGACCTGGCTGTCGACACATCAACGAGGGAGGAGCTCTATGGATCTCTGGAGGGCTTCCGCCGTACAGCAGCCTTCGTCAGTGCCTCTGGGGTTTTCCCGTCGGAGTGTATGAAGAAGAAAGAGCCACAGTTCTCTGTCATCTTCATACATCGATCCGTTTCAATTTCAGTTTCAGTTTCACCAAGGAGGTGTCACTGCGTGCGGACTAGTCCATATACGCTGCACCAAAAACCGCTAAGTTTGAAGACCTTACTGCGCGTGATTTAAGCGGGATCATACTTTTAGGGATCACTTCAAAGGTTATGTTTTTGCCGAGATGTCAGATGTCTATTGATCAGATGGCTCTATGAGTTGAC
>JAMYXO010002202.1:7500-15000 GCA_033310375.1 Conus canariensis
CCAAAACTGAATGGTGGTCAAAGGCCAAAGGAAAAGCCAAAAGAGACATGATGATTCAGGAGATGAGAAAAGAAGAAGACCAAAAAAGACTCCAAAAAGCAGTCCAGCAGAGCCAGCAAGGGCAATGGACAACGTGGGAGAATGCACTCCAAAGAAGTCTCACTTGGAATGACATTTGGCACATGGCCCCTCTCAGGATCAGCTTCATTCTCAGATCTGCATATGACCTTCTGCCCTCAAATGCAAACCTGGTGAAGTGGGGGAAAACAGACGATCCTGCATGCCCCCTCTGCCATGAAAAACAAACAGTGGAGCATGTCCTAAGCTCATGTAAAGTAGCCCTGGCTCAAGGAAGGTACACATGGAGGCACAACCAAGTGCTCAAAGAAATTGTACAAGTAGTCTGGGCTAGTACCAACACCACAAAAGGGAAAATCAGGACTCCAAAAGCACCCGCAACATTCTTCACGGCAGGAGGCAGCAAATCATGGCCAAGAACAACAGTGCCACTCGAAACATGCAGGCAGAGTCTGCTGGACGGGGCAGATGACTGGGAGTGCACTGCAGACCTCCCAGAATGGAAGAGTCACCCAGAGATCATCAGCAAGAGTGGCATGAGACCAGACATAGTAGTCCACTCTAAGTCAACCAAGCAGCTGATCATGATCGAGCTCACGGTGCCATATGAGAACAGAATGGAGGCAGCTCAAATCTACAAGACTGAAAAGTATGCTGATCTGGCAAACAGCCTGAGGAGAGAAGGCTATCAGGTCAAAGTCCTCACTGCAGAAATTGGAGCTAGGGGGTTTGTAGGAACGTCTGCATACAGCCTCATGAAACAGCTCTCAGTTGCAGGGAAGGAAAAAAACAGAGCCCTGAAAGCAATGGCAGAAGCGGCAGAGAGGTGTTCAAGCTGGATCTGGTCAAGGAGGAACAAAAGTGAACTTCATAAGGCTTAATTTCCCTACAAATATCAGGTGTCCCTGTGGCTCAGTGGTTAAAGCGCGAGTCATTAAGTGGAAAATGAGCATGTCCAGAGGGTCATGGGTTCGAATCCCAGCCATGGCTCATCCCAAGATGGGAAAAAAAAAGGGGCAGCAGAGGGACATCCGGAGTCATGAACCGGGTGTGGCCCAACCCCCCTAGAGTGTCAGGAGATAAGGGCCGAAACACTTGCTTGAAGGGGGCTTCTCTTCTGAGGACTCTCTGCTGCCACGCTCTCCACGAGTTTCTTTCTACTGATGCATGGGTAAACCATTGACTTCCGGGAATAGGCCGGAGGACGTCCGGGAAAGACCGGAGGACACTGGGAAAGACCAGAACCAAGGGCTCTGTGGGCTGGCTCCCCACTTTGCCTTAAACATGTGGCTACTAAAAATAAAAGGAAAAGATGCTCCCAGGATTCACCGAAAGGGGGAGAGAATGATGAATCCATCGGTGCTCAACCAATCATGACTGCAAATCCCAAACAGACTATGAACATGGACCAAATGGAATATCCATGTGTCTGTGGAAAGCGTTTCGCTACCACCCGTGGCATGAAGATCCACAGAACAAAGATGGGATGTGTGAAGACTCATCTGAATGAGCAGCAGCGCACTGCATCAGCAGATAAGACGTCGGAAGACCAAGGCCAGGATTTAAACCACAGTGCCAAGGACATCCACGCTGTTGGTTCGGATGAGGAATTTGCACAGGCCCTCGATGCCAGGCGCCTGAAACTCAACCTGCCACGAGCAAACGAAACTGAAGATTGGGAGAAACTGGATGCAAAAATCGTCCAAAGACTCGATGCACTGATAGGGAAAAGCACCCTGGAACACAAACTAGCCACATATGGGGACATTGTGTATGCCACATGTAGAGACGCCTATGGAGCAAAACTACCCAAAGAGAAAACACCTCCAAAGAAATCCAGACGCCAAGAAAAGATGGACAAGATCAGGGTCCAAAAGAAAAACCTCAAGATGCAAATGAAGACCGCACTGCCAGCTGAAAAACAAGGCTTGGAAAAACTGTGGAAAGACCTGAAAGAAAAACACAGTGCCCTCAGCAAAGCGGAATCTGCGAGGAAGAGGAAGAGCAAAAAGAAGAAGACACAAGAGCGCTTCTTCAGAGACCCCTTCCAGTTTGCCAGAACACTGTTTGAGCAGCCAAAATCTGGGACCCTAAGTGTGGACAAAGGAGTTCTTGAGCAGCATCTGAGGAAAACATACTCTGACCCACAGAGCAAAGCACCACTCGACATTCAAGGTCTGGTGTGGCCAACCAACCCTGAGGAACATTCAATGGCAAGCCTCCAACGTTGGCGGAAATCAAGAAGGTGGTCGACAAAGCCAGAGCCAAATCATCACCAGGGCCAAACGGAATACCTTACCAGCTTTACAAGAAATGTCCCAAGGTGCTGGAGTGGCTCCACAGGCTGCTGCGATCGGCTTGGAGAAACCAGAAGATCAGCGGCCAGTGGATGACGGCAGATGGTGTGTACATCCCCAAAGAGCAAAACTCAAGTGACATTAGCCAGTTCAGGCCAATATCACTACTGAACGTCGAAGGGAAAATCTTCTTCTCTGTCATGGCAGCAAGGCTGACCAAGTACCTGATGGAAAACAAGTACGTGGATGTGTCAGTCCAGAAAGGTGGCATCCCAGGCGTGGCGGGCTGTGTAGAACACGCCACAATGATCTGGGACGCAATCCAAAAAGCAAAAACAGAAAAGAGAGACCTGGACGTAGTGTGGCTTGATCTGGCAAACGCATATGGATCTGTGCCCCATGAGATGATACAGTTGGCTCTTGAGATGTACCATGTGCCAAAGAACATCCGCGACATGCTCAAGAAGTACTTCAATGGCTTCTCAATGCGGTTCTCTACCAAGGAGTACACAACAGACTGGATCAACTTGGAAGTGGGTATTGCAATGGGCTGTGCAATTTCCCCAATACTGTTCGTGCTGGCAATGGAACTCATCTTGAAAGCAGCAACAAACAACGCGAGACAAACAGACCTTGGCGATGGATACAAGATGCCTCCTCTCAAGGCCTTCATGGATGACACTACAGTGATTTCATCCAGAGAAGACGAGACACGTCATGTGCTGGAGAGGCTGGACGACATAGTTGCCTCATCCAGAATGAAGTTCAAGCCAAAGAAATCACGGAGTCTCTCACTGAGGAAAGGAAAAGTGGCCGGATCTGTGGTCTTCAGTGTTGCCAACCAGGCCATTCCAACAGTCACAGAAGAACCAGTCAAGAGCCTTGGAAGATGGTATGATGATACGCTGAAAGACACACAAAGAGCAAAAGAAACCAAGCAGATGGCGGAGGAAGGCTTGGAGACCATTGACCAGTGTGGGCTCCCTGGCAAATACAAGGTCTGGTGTCTGCAGTTCATGCTGATACCAAAGCTGCTATGGCCTCTGATGATATACGACATCTGCACCAGCATAGTGGAGGCAATGGAAGCCAAAATCAACAAGTTCACAAGGAAATGGCTTGGTGTCCCACCCTGTCTGACTGACATAGCGCTGTACTGTCGCCAAGCAAAGCTGAAACTACCCCTGAAATCCATCCTGGAGGAATACAAAGCAGGGAAGATCAGACTTCAAAGCATGCTGGAGGACTCAGGAGACAAGGTGATAGAAGCAATTAAGCCCCAGCTGAAGACAGGCAGAAAATGGAAAGTTCAAGAGGCGATGGATTCTGCAAAAGAAAGTCTCAAGATCAGAGAAATAACAGGACACACACAGACCAACAGACAGGGACTGGGGGTGACCAAAACTGAATGGTGGTCAAAGGCCAAAGGAAAAGCCAAAAGAGACATGATGATTCAGGAGATGAGAAAAGAAGAAGACCAAAAAAGACTCCAAAAAGCAGTCCAGCAGAGCCAGCAAGGGCAATGGACAACGTGGGAGAATGCACTCCAAAGAAGTCTCACTTGGAATGACATTTGGCACATGGCCCCTCTCAGGATCAGCTTCATTCTCAGATCTGCATATGACCTTCTGCCCTCAAATGCAAACCTGGTGAAGTGGGGGAAAACAGACGATCCTGCATGCCCCCTCTGCCATGAAAAACAAACAGTGGAGCATGTCCTAAGCTCATGTAAAGTAGCCCTGGCTCAAGGAAGGTACACATGGAGGCACAACCAAGTGCTCAAAGAAATTGTACAAGTAGTCTGGGCTAGTACCAACACCACAAAAGGGAAAATCAGGACTCCAAAAGCACCCGCAACATTCTTCACGGCAGGAGGCAGCAAATCATGGCCAAGAACAACAGTGCCACTCGAAACATGCAGGCAGAGTCTGCTGGACGGGGCAGATGACTGGGAGTGCACTGCAGACCTCCCAGAATGGAAGAGTCACCCAGAGATCATCAGCAAGAGTGGCATGAGACCAGACATAGTAGTCCACTCTAAGTCAACCAAGCAGCTGATCATGATCGAGCTCACGGTGCCATATGAGAACAGAATGGAGGCAGCTCAAATCTACAAGACTGAAAAGTATGCTGATCTGGCAAACAGCCTGAGGAGAGAAGGCTATCAGGTCAAAGTCCTCACTGCAGAAATTGGAGCTAGGGGGTTTGTAGGAACGTCTGCATACAGCCTCATGAAACAGCTCTCAGTTGCAGGGAAGGAAAAAAACAGAGCCCTGAAAGCAATGGCAGAAGCGGCAGAGAGGTGTTCAAGCTGGATCTGGTCAAGGAGGAACAAAAGTGAACTTCATAAGGCTTAATTTCCCTACAAATATCAGGTGTCCCTGTGGCTCAGTGGTTAAAGCGCGAGTCATTAAGTGGAAAATGAGCATGTCCAGAGGGTCATGGGTTCGAATCCCAGCCATGGCTCATCCCAAGATGGGAAAAAAAAGGGGCAGCAGAGGGACATCCGGAGTCATGAACCGGGTGTGGCCCAACCCCCCTAGAGTGTCAGGAGATAAGGGCCGAAACACTTGCTTGAAGGGGGCTTCTCTTCTGAGGACTCTCTGCTGCCACGCTCTCCACGAGTTTCTTTCTACTGCCCTCTGACCAGACAGCAGGATTGTGGACCCACTCAGCATCCTGTGGGGTGGACAGACAGAAGGATCTTAGACATTACAATGATGTACAGACCTGAAAATGGGTGTCTGGGATCACTGGTATAAAAAGATTGGTTTTAATCATGGCCGTTTATTGATTCAGATCTATGTATCTGGGCACTGCTCTAGATGTGTGGAACTAACGTGACATTAGTTCACCGGATGATCTAAACGTCTGTGACGTGAAAACTCTGCTAACGTGACATTAGTTCACCGGATGACCTAAACGTCTGTGACGTGAAAACTCTGCTCGTTTCTTTAGAGAACCAGAATCGTCTCATATGTACAAACATTTTTCAGCAACTTCCACAGACAGAAGAACGACATGAGTAAAAAAAACAACAACAACAACAAAACAACAACAACAACAAGGTTGATAACAAGGAAGGAAAAATAATAGCAAAAACAAGGAGAGTGGTCGAAAAGAATTTAGCAGCACAAAAGCACCAGGTATTGGGTATATATATAATAACAAAGGGGAAAAGACAGCAGAGCTCCAGGTAGGGAGTATTTCTATGATAACAAAGGGGAACAGACAGCAGAGCTCCAGGTAGGGAGTATTTCTATGATAACAAAGGGGAACAGACAGCAGAGCTCCAGGTAGGGAGTATTTCTATGATAACAAAGGGAACAGACAGCAGAGCTCCAGGTAGGGAGTATTTCTATGATAACAAAGGAGAACAGACAGCAGAGCTCCAGGTAGGGAGTATTTCTATGATAACAAAGGGAACAGACAGCAGAGCTCCAGGTAGGGAGTATTTCTATGATAACAAAGGAGAACAGACAGCAGAGCTCCAGGTAGGGAGTATTTCTATGATAACAAAGGGGAAAAGACAGCAGAGCTCCAGGTAGAGGGTATTTCAATAATAACAAAGGGGAAAAGACAGCAGAGCTCCAGGTAGTGGGTATTTCTATGATAACAAAGGGGAAAAGACAGCAGAGCTCCAGGTAGTGGGTATTTCTATGATAACAAAGGGGAAAAGATGGCAGAGCTAGGCCTCTCAGATGAAGCTTCCAGTCTCGAATGGAATCCAGCCCTTTAGTCACTTCTGTATTGCTAACCTGGCATACACACACACACACACACACACACACACACACACACACACACACACACACACACGCACGCACGCACGCACTCACGCACGCACGCACGCACGCACACACACACACACACACACACACACACACACACACACACACACACACGGGCCCGTAAACACGCACTTATACACATACATGTGCACACCAACACCACACACAATATACAATGATAACATTGGCACAACCAATGGTAGGTAGGTTACTCAAGGTCTGACCAGCCCGTTTGGCTAATGCTTTAGGTCAGACATCTGCCAAGTCGTAGTAGTCACGAGACCCTCTCCTTGAATCCTCTCATCTTAGTCATTCATTCATTTATCCATCAGCATTAAATCGTGCGCAATGTGGTCTCAAACTTAGCGGATGTGGTGTAACGTATACAGACTTGTCCGCACGCAGTGACGCCTCCTTGATGAAACTGACACTGAAACTAACACTGTGCTGGCCACTGCGAATGAATGAGGTCAGTAACTGTAGAAGAAGGGAGCCAGTGTTACCCTATGTGTAAATCTGTGTGTAAATATAGGAGACGGATTTCATCCAGGCAGGCCTACTGTATTCCTGTGGAAATTGGGGCAGAGAGGTGATGCGAGGAATGGCAAATCAGAGAGACCGGCTTAGGGTGGGCACAATGGCACGTGCACACGCCACAGACACGTTCATGCTCCCCAAATGTGAATATGTGAAAGTCCTGAAAGTGGGCGTCTTGTTGTTGATAGTTACTGTTAGCACTTATTAGAGAGAGAGAGAGAGAGAGAGAGGAGATGAGAGAGAGAGAGAGAGAGAGAGAGAGAGAGAGAGAGAGAGAGAGATGTTATTTTAAGAGGATTAAGCATGATACGTTTCTACATCCAGCCCTCTGGCCAAGAACAAAATATATTTGTAGGAAGAAACAAACTCAAACAATATACTTGAAAAAGGTAACAACCAGTGCATGAATACATTTGAGAAAACAGAGAGAGAGAGAGAGAGAGAGAGAGAGAGAGAGAGAGAGAGAGAGAGAGAGAGAGAGAGAGAGAGAGAATTGCGATTTTGAGCACATCCAATAAGAAGTTGCCCATCTCTGGGTTCCAAGACTTTGCTATGTGCAGGGGTATTTTCAGATGATTCAACACCAGTCATGTGATGAATGGAGATGCCCATTCCGATATCCCTGCAACTAGAATTGCTTCGTGTTTATTTCTTTGTATAACGTGACCCGTTTTTTGTGGTGACGCCAGCATATAGACGATCTGAATGTTGTACATTGTAGAGTCTCGTCAGTCTAGACAATGCAAAACAACCTGAATCACTGGATTGTATTCATTTGTTATTGTTATTGTTGTTAT
>JAMYXO010002203.1:2500-7500 GCA_033310375.1 Conus canariensis
ATTATGATAATGCAATGATGGGTAGTCAAACAGAAGGTAAAAAATAACAAAAACAAAAATGGACACAGAGACAGACAGACAGACAGACAGACACAGACAGATAGAGGGACAGAGAGATAGTATAGTATGTGGGGGGCGGAGGGATGGGAGAGAGTGGGAGTTGCGATGAATGGTTTAATGGAGTAGGCAATGTGTTCAGATGTTATATTTGATGTATGGTTTACAAAAGACTTTCAAAATAGACGTTAATGATTTAAGTCAAGTAATCAAGTTGTTCAGTTGTTCAGACCAAAAATATCAATATAAGTGATCTTTTGAATGCTTTAATGTATTCGTATTTTGTGGACTTGGTATAAATGAGCTCAAGACATTTGATCCAGCGTAAGCTAAGCCTTTTGGTGGTGGTGGTGGTGGTGTTTTTTTTTTTTAATTATTATTATTATTGATTTATACGTGTGTTGGAAAGAAGGCATTTTAGGAGCCAGAATAGCTGTTCAATTTTTTTAAAGACCTTGATATAAAATGGCAGATTATCTATCGAAATTTTAGACATAAATGACGTCTTGTTGAATTCAAATGTTTATTCAGAGGAAGTGTGTTCACTGCTTTTAGTTTTTTTATCTGTTGTTAAAGGTACAGCTGCAAGGAGAAGTTCTGCTGTACGCCTCAAGAGGAAATTCCATCTTTTTTGTAGAGATCACTACTGTCTCCCCGTATTGTTGAAGCGTGACTGATATGTGTGCTTTGAAGAAATATTTAAGTGCAGTATGGTGATATAGAACTTCCGATGAAATAACATGATTTTTTTTATATAAGCTTGCATGAATTATTCAGATGAGATTGCCATTGTAACTCTTTATCTATTGTTATGCCTAAACATGATGCTTGTAAACCTGTTCAGTACAAGTACAAGTCAACTTAGTTTTCAGGTATAGAGGAGAACATTCATTCTTTGGGCGAGTGGTTATAACCACAGAGCTTGTTTTGGCTGGATTTATGACCATCGATGTGGAATTTCACTAGTCTAACACTTCTTATAGACTTTCCTGAGAGATGTTTATATTGTCTGAAGATCACTACCATTTGTTTGGAGGGACGAATCATCAGCAAATCAATCTGTTGCAACTTTTTCATCTAATATGGATATTGGTAAATCTTTGAAGAAGTGTAGAATAGGATGGGGGCTGGCACTGAACCTTGTTGGATTCCATGTCTTACAAAGCCTGGAGAGGATGTTTTGCCATTAAGCAGCACACACTGAGTCCTGGCATTCAAACATGATTGGAATAATGAAACTGTTGATGAATGGTTCAAAGAGATAGGTGACTTATCTTTCAAGAACTGGATAATAAATAAAACCAAAAGCCTTGAAGTCAAACAAGACCATTTTTGTCATTTGTGATTGGTTCACATTTGAATGACGTTCGTCACACATTCATAATAATGCTGTGTGGCAGGAATGACTAGACTGGAATCCAGATTGTAATTTGTAAAATAGTTCGTTTTTCATCAATGAGTCAAATACATGTATGTATATGTGTCTTTAAAAGGGTTTTGATAGAACTGAGAGTAAGGATATGGTCTGAAACTACTTAGATCCGAAAAATCATTGGACTTTGGATGGGGGATCACTTTGGCATTTTGAACGCTTGAGGGAAGACATTATTTTCAATGGATAAACCATACACGTATGTAAAAGATTCAACAATGTAAGGCAGAGCGAGTTTGGGTTGAAGATGGAGGAAACCACTGGGCTACAGTCATTGGAGGGCAGAAGGGACACAAAGATCCTCATCCAAGCAGCAAAATTCAAACGCCTTGAAAACCATCCATTGAGCAACAGAATGAGCAGACCCACCAAGAGCCGGCTGAAAAGAGGCAGCTTCATCCGCCAGTCAAGACGCCTTGAAAAACAAACCCCAGTCTTGATGGAACATGAAGCAAAGCCTATCCTGGCAAATGTCACCCACCCATCTTGGAAGAGGCAGGTGTTCCCAACAGTCGTCACCAGCATTCCAGGAGTGGAGAAGAGAGGAACACAGTCAGACACCCAAAGGAAGGCCCTGGCCATGGAGTACATCTGCAACCAGTACCCCCAGGAAGACTGGACCCATGTCTTTACAGATGGCTCCACCACAGAAGCAACGAGGGATGGTGAAGCTGGAATCTTCCCCTGATTCAAAGATGGAGATGAAGAAATTGCAATCCCAACAAACAAATACTGCACCGCCTTTCGAGCTGAGCGAGAAGCCCTCTGTGAGGCAGCCACAACAGTCTCGCAGAACTCCACAAGAACAACAGGGTAGGTGGTGGTGTTCTCAGTCGCTCTGTCCATGCTCCAAGCCCTCAAGAACTCCCGCTGCAAAAGAACAGAACCATCTCACTTCAGCTGTTGTTGCCCTGAGTGCCAGAGTGGAGAAAGTGGTGATACAATGGGTACCAGCACACTATGGCATCAGAGGCAACGAAAAAGCGGACATTCTGGCAAAAGACGGTGCACAGAAGGAGCAGGCCAACAATCTGGTGTCATACGATGAAATCAAGTCAATCATCAAGGCACAGCCAGGAATAAAGTGGCGCCTCCAGCACCCCAGATACAACCCAGAAGACAGACACCATTTGCTGGGACGACTGGAACAGGTCAAGATCTTCCGCCTGAGGACTAGACAGAATCGCCTGCTCCACCACATGCACACAACATTTGGCATTGGACAGAGCAGAGAACGCCCTTGTGGTGAGGGACCAATGACAACTGACCACATCCTTCAAGACTGTACGACGCATGCAGCATCCAGGAGGAAGTACTGGCCAACACCGACAGCAGTGGAAGCCAAGCTGTATGGCACCCTGGAGGAACTGCGATGGATGGCAGCCTTCATCAAGGACACCGGGCTGCTCATCTTACGGGATGGCGAACGAGGAAGAAGTTTGGGTTGAGATGCGGTTAGTGCCACCAGAACCCATGGACTGTTTTTTCCTTAACTGAGCTATGAACTTTTCTACTTCATGTACAGCAACAGGAGGAAAATGGAATGAGTTGCTGGATCCGTCTTTGTTTGCAACACTAGAGTAGGGAATTAAGATACGTATGTTTATCAAATAGCCTTATAGTCTATGGAACCCGAGTACGAATGTCTGATAATGACAGAGGGTCTGTGTTAAACTTGTCCAATGTATTGTTTGCTGTTAAATTTTGTAAATCTGTACACTTTTTGTGCACAATAATGTTTATTACCTCCAGAGAGGTGCTGTGGGTTTTGCATCCATAATCATTTGACTAAAGTATTCTCTTTTGGCTTTTGCGACATTCTTTGAAAAAAAAAGGATGTTGAAAAAGCCAAAAGAATGGGAGAAATATCCAGATCACTTCAAACACCTCTACCAAATTGCCATCGCTCCATAACTCAGGAGACATTGTCGAGAATGGCCAGAAGGCAAAACCAACGCAGAAATTCAGATGCAGATGGAAGAACTTTGCACAAAAGATTATATTTCAATGTACACTGACGGTTCTGTCACCAAAGGTAAGTCAGGCTGGGGATACACAGTGAAGCAAAATGACTGAACTATCCTGGAAGACAATGGTGCGCACAGTTTAACAACATCAAGTCTAACAATGGAGGTAGAAGCAGTGACACAAGCTCTCCACTGGCTTTCATCCACAAGCCAGTTTCAAACTCAACAAGCCATGATACTGACTGACTCCATGAACCTACATCAGAAAGTGAAAAGTGGAACGGGAAGCCCCTCGTGGAATGAACTAATGAGCAGCCTTCCATTGGAGAGACTCATGTGGATGTACTGCCCTGGACATTCTGGAGTTAAAGGAAACTAGACAACAGACAAACTGCCTGGCAAGCAACAATAATAACTGAATTACTGCTTGGCCAATCTGATGTGATAAGAAATCTGAAGAATCAGTTAAGCAAACAAGAGCAAACCCACTATACCATAGACTATCTTTCAGATCTGAACATCAAGAGAGGAAGTGGCCGCACATCCAGACCTAAGGAAAGAACAAGAAACATCACCAACCAAACAAACATTGGAATAATCTCAAGGGCCAACACTGTGAAGACTCATAGAGATTGAGGCAAACTCAGACTGGGTGTTTCAGATGGAATGAGTGTGTTGCGGGTGTCCGACTGTCTGACTCTCACACAGAAACTATGGATGCATGCACAACTTTTCCAATTCACATACACACACCCACTCACCCGAACATTGACAGCCAGGCAACAGAACAAACTTTTTTGTTTTATGCTGCCCGAGCCATCAGACAAACATATGTGACCTTCCACCACAAGTCCAGTCTTAACTCGATTTTTGAAAGTTCTGAGATATACATATATTTAAAATCTACAGATTTTTCTGATTAATTTGATATAAAAATGAACGCTATAGGGCAAAAAATAAGAAAGTTATGGTCATTTGAAGTGGGTTACTGTGCCAACGGCTATTTTGAGAAAACGGCTTCTAAAGTTTTTGCTATCATCTCCAGCATATTTTCCTTAGCAACGGCATCTTACTTTTTACCATACTTATTTTTAGATGACACACAGAGAAACCGGGAGAGCGTCACACACGCTTTCGAACGGTATATAACACGTTGGGTTCTGTAAGAGTTGCATTAAGTTTTAGGCGAGTGAAAATGGGTCATTTTGCGTTAAAAGAAGTTCATTTTGATTCGAGGTTAGGCTTTTAAATCTCAATTTTAACTAATGGATTTGTTGTTTTGGAGCAAGTGGATAGTGCCACGTGAAAGTTTAGGGTGTAAGGAACACATTTCTGCAAAAAAGTCAAAATGCCCCAGGTAGACCCTCACCAGCTGTTTTCAGCTGTAGCCGTAAAGTAGGCCACGCGAGTTAAGACTGGTTTCGTGGTGGCGGGTCACATATATAATAAATACAAGTTCATCAATAGGTTGGTACGCCAACCATAAGGTGTACACATAGAACTATAGATAATTGGCTATCTACTAGCGCTGCTGGTGCTGGCCG
>JAMYXO010002203.1:17500-24962 GCA_033310375.1 Conus canariensis
CATCGATGTTCGCGAACATCACCAGTCTTTGGTTGTTAACCAAATGACCAAGCAATTAGCAACCGAACAAGATCGCTGACGTCACGAACTTGGCGAACTAGCTTTCCGATCCAAAAGGTCGTCCAGTTAAAAACAGACTGAACCGGTAGGCTGGCTGCTCTTGTTTTCCTTGCCGTTGAAGGCTCTCTTCCATCATACCTGCTGACTATTGTCAGTGGATAAAGCCATTCCACACTCTCCAATAGTGGATAAAGCCATTTCACACTCCAATACTGGATAAAGCCATTCCACACTCTCCAATAGTGGATCAAAGCCATTGCACACTCCCCAATGGTGGATAAAGCCATTCCACACTCTCCAATAAAAGATAAAGCCATTCCACACTCTCCAATAATGGATGAAGCCATTCCACACTCTCCAATAATGGATAAAGCCATTCCACACTCTCCAATAATGGATAAAGCCATTCCACACTCTCCAATAATGGATAAAGCCATTCCACACTCTCCAATAATGGATAAAGCCATTCCACACTCTCCAATAATAGATAAAGCCATTCCACACTCTCCAATGGTGGATAAAGCCATTCCACACTCTCCAATAATAGATAAAGCCATTCCACACTCTCCAATAGTGGATAAAGCCATTCCACACTCTCCAATGGTGGATAAAGCCATTCCACACTCTCCAATGGTGGATAAAGCCATTCCACACTCTCCAATAATGGATAAAGCCATTCCACACTCTCCAATGGTGGATAAAGCCATTCCACACTCTCCAATAATGGATAAAGCCATTCCACACTCTCCAATGGTGGATAAAGCCATTCCACACTCTCCAATAATGGATAAAGCCATTCCACACTCTCCAATGGTGGATAAAGCCATTCCACACTCTCCAATAATGGATAAAGCCATTCCACACTCTCCAATAGTGGATAACGCCATTTCACACTCTCCAATGGTGGATAAAGCCATTCCACACTCTCCAATAATGGATAAAGCCATTCCACGCTCTCCAATAGTGGATAACGCCATTTCACACTCTCCAAGACACTGTTTAAAAAAAAAAGCCTTCAGCATCTCAAACAACAGCTCAAATCACTTGACAAGTGTTCCTTCAGCTTTGTCACCCAACAATTTTTCGAGTTTAAATCCTCTTACTATGGAAACTAGTATCAGTGTGGAGTGTGGCTGCCCACGTGGCGGGTTAATGGAAAACGGTCACACATGTGATGTTCTCATCCCCAGCTGATGCATTTGTACCATAGCGTTCAAGTACTTTGGCTGTTCGGATGATCCCTGGAGTCTTTTAGCCACGGTACGACAACAACAACAACAACAATTATGGACTCTCTCTCTCTCTCTCTCTCTCTCTCTCTCTCTCTCTCTCTCTCTCTCTCTCTCTCGCTCTGTGTGTGTGTGTGTGTGTGTGTGTGTGTGTGTGTGTGTGTGTGTGTTGTGTGTGTGTGTGGTGTTCTTTCCCAACTTATAAAATGGGTTTACAAACTGGTCACATACTTAAAATGTAGTGTGTGTGTGTGTGTGTGTGTGTGTGTGTGGTGCGTGCGTGCGTGCGTGCGTGCGTGCGTGCGTGCGTGCGTGTGTGTGTGTGTGTGTGTGGTGCGCGCGCGCGCGCGTGTGTGTGTGTGTGTGTGTGTGTCCACTCTTTCCATCATACATCATATTTATTTTCGCACGTAGCCCGGCATACTTTGTACAGTTGAAAGCTTAAGAAAAGAAAAATAATGTTGATCTAGACTTTTTAAATAGTTCATTTATTTTTTTTAATGAATATTTAACGAGCCGATTTCCAGACATTCCCATTTTCAAAATGTTGAGAGGAAAATACCTTGCCTGAATATTATTCTTTCTGTAAATTATAACGTTTTTCAAAATGCATTTGAAAAGCCGAAAAATTCAGTTTGGGGGTTGTGAACGTATGTGTGCATAGGGGAAGGAGGTAATAAAGGGGGGGGGGGGGAGACAGAAAAGGGGATTGTGTACGTGTGTGTGTGTGGCTGTAGGTGTACTTGGGAGTGTGTGCGGAAAAAGTGTCTGTTTGTCTTTGTTTAATTTACATGATTTCCTTTTGTGTGTGAGTATGTGTGTGTGCATGGGCGTCCACGTGAATGTGTGTGTGTGTGGTGTGTGTGTGTGTGTGTGTGTGTGTGTGTGGTGCGTGCGTGCGTGTTGTGTGTGTGTGTGTGTGTGTGTGTGTGTGTGTGTGTGTGTGTGTGTGTGTGTGTGTGTGTGTGTGTAAGAGGCAGAGACACAGAGAGAGGTGTGCTATATTATTGGTCCTGCTTTTTATGTAATGTAAAGCAAAACAAGATTCTTTACTGTTATGCAAAACAAGATTCTTTATTGTAATGCAAAACAAGATTATTTACTGTAATGCAAAACAAGATGTCCATGTGGACATAAACCAAAACAGTATGGCGAAATCAAGTGAACAAAATGGGGGACATCCACTTTTGTGATTGAACGTGGCATTTCAACAGAGCAAGTCTTCCATACTTATTACATTCCAGACTTCCTTCTTCTGTACCAATCGTTCTTTACAATGTCTAATTCTCTCATCGATGTAAAGTAACTAAGGACTGTTTCACATGAGCTGTAATGAGTTTCTGAAGGCTGGTTTCTTTGTTTCTGTGGCGTTTCTGTCGAAGGATGAGGTAGGTATAAAGGAACGGGTTTAGCGCCGAGTTCAAGGGAAGAACAATAATCCCCAGTGCTACATTGATCTCCACTGGTATAGCGACATCCAGCTTGGCCAGGAGTCCACAGACACCAATGGGGAACCAGCACAGAAAGTCTGACATGGCAATGACCAGGAGACGACGAGCAATGGTTAGCTCATTGGATTTGGATCTGGTTCTGTCTTTGGCACCAGTGGTGGCTTTACTCGTCAACCCATCGTCTGAAATTGTGTTGGATCTGAATGACCAGTAGATAAGTGCCTGACCAAATGCAATCAAGAGGAACATGATTAGGTTAACTATTATCATGACACTGAAAGAGTAAAGACGACCGGGAAAGTCAGCTCTGGTTACAGGCAGAGGGATGCAGATTCCTGTCTGGCTGTAGAAGGCCCAGTGGGACGTCACAGGGAGTAAAGGTACTGAGGCCAGGATCACCCCTACTGCCCAGCTGAAAGTGCAGGCCACGTGAGCTGACGTGATTCTGAAACGAACATGGCTGAGAGGAAAGCGGATGACTAGAAAACGATCCACAGTGATGAGAAAGATAAGGAATGACGATACCTCACAGGAAACAAAGGAAAGAAACCCTGCAGAGCTGCACACAGCACTGTGTTTCCACACCTTCTCCATCCATAGGTATCGACCTGCATATATATGATCAGCTACTCCAATCACCAACACATAGACCCCCATCAGTAAATCTGACACAGACAGGTGAATGACAAACACCACGTACCCAGTCTTGCTTTTCTTCCCACTAAACGTCTGCATGTGATACACAACACTCGCAAGATTTCCGGGTAGAGCAAGACCAGCAAAGACCATAATGATTATCTTGTAAATGTTTGTCGTTAACAGATGACCGCATGAGGACATTTCATCCACAGGTGCTACACATTTTCCTGTGAAGGTAACTGGCAACACAACTGAACAACACAGCCTGTAGTTGTCACTAAAGACTTGCTGCAAATCTTCCATTTCTTTCATGAAGTCAGGACTGAAGTCAGAGGTGGGACAACCACGCAGATTGAGAACTTTCAGTGACCCGAACAATTGTTTTCCTGTCAATGAGTCAAGTCCACTGTGCGACAAATCTAATATCTGAATTTGAGGCATGATTTCCGACCACATTTGTAGGTTTAAACTCTGATTCAGAACTCGGGAGAGATTCAGTAACACTATTGATGTCAATCTGTACATTCGGTTGAAACTAGAAATGCTAGAGGACAGAGGGTTGCCAGCAAGAATTAGTTCCTTGAGATGTTTAAGCAGTAGGAGGTATCTGAATCTGAGATCATGCAGCTGGTTATCACTAAGATCAAGTATGTGAAGATTAGGTAATATCATATAAGTTAATTCTGTCAACCCACATGCACCAACACCGAGGTAGATCAGCATGGTTTTATCCAGGATTTTATCTAGGGTCAACATAGTCCCTCTGGCTTCCAGATATCGGAGATGTACAGAGGGTTTAGTCTGGTAGAAGTTATTTCCATAACAGACACACTTGTCAGGACAAGATTCCATTTCTTTGCACATGAGCTCGTCATCGGAGTGTGGACAGTTGGGCACACCATCACAGAGGTGGTTCACGTGCATACAAATTGTTTTGTCAAGTAAAAGACACCGGTAAAACCCCGGGCATGTATACGCATCACAATCAGCTTCGTCATCATGACCTGGACAATCTGCTATGCCATTGCACCGAGTGTAGACAGGTAAACAGTAGCCCTTGACAGGACACAGGAAGTGTGTTTCTGGACACTGAATAGTGTTGCTAGGGAGAGGAATCACAGTGAAACTTCCTGGCCTGTCAAAATTGACCAGAGCTGGGGGCATTGTTTCAGTAAACTTCGTTGCAATCCTTTTCCCCTTACAGTTTTTTTCGTCTACGTACGTGGTGCAATCTCTTACTCCATCACAAACTTTGTTTAAATGTATGCACTAGAAGAAACAAATATACACAACCATTTTTCGTATTCTTTCTCAAAGATTTCTTCACTTACATCAAACACAACGACACAACAACAGCGACAACAATTACAACTGCTACTATTACTACTACTACTGCCGCTGCTGCTGTTGCTGCTGCTGCTGCTGCTGCTGCTGCTGCTGCTGCTGCTAGTTCTATCATTTGTGTTGCTGCTGCTGCTGCTGCTTCTGCTCATAACAGAAAGTGGTAGATGAAATTAGAATGACCACGATGCCACTGGTAATAACAGTGATAACAATATTAATTTAAAAAAATAATGACGACATTTACATTTTCTAACATACCATACCAGATTGAAAAGGTAATTCCTCCATGTTGGCTGCGTAGTTATCATATCTCTCTCTCTCTCTCTCTCTCTCTCTCTCTCTCTCTGGCTTTCCCGGGCCTTCAAACCAACCACAAACAAGGACGCCCAAACACTGCCGAATCTAGAAAGCAGGGGACCACGTTCGAGCACCCAAACCCTAAGCCTAGTGAGTCCAGCTTCGTGATGAGCACCACAATATCTCAGGGAAACTCTTTTCCCCTACCAACACTAATTCAGAACTGCCACAACCCCAACGTCAACCACGTACCAAGACAGTGATTGACAAATGGGGAGCGAGACTGCGTCCAGTTTCAGATGAAAGAAATGATCTGCAGACTCCTGACAAAGAACCTGATTGCCCAGACTCCACAATTCCCAAGGCAATAGAAGTAATTCCTTCAGGAAATGCAGCAGCTCCTTCTAACACAACACCACATGGTAACAATTCTTCCATTTTATGCACACCCCAGCCAAACCGCTACCCTATGTCTTCCAGCCTTTTGACTACATGCCTTCCTACACGATCTGATCCAATTCAGCGTCCCCAAGAAACCATTCTTGGTCTTAACCCAGCGCCTAACGATGAGAAGCGGTCCCCTGTCCACCCTGCCATACCCAGTGACGTGGAAAGCCAGACACCAGGTAACACCTGTCTCGCCGATCCCTCAGTAGACAGTCACATAGAATCCCAGCTCGACAGTCCTGTTTATCCATGCTGTGAGAAATCGCCGGATAACAGGCCAGTGTCAGCCATCAATGCTGGTGTTTTTCCTGTTCCTGGACATCCCAAACCCAAAGTGAAGAACACTAGTGTAACCCATGTCAATGAAACCACTAATCCATCACCACCAAACAAAAACAAACAACTAGATTCAATGAAAAAAGCAAACAGACAAGACTGACAGTGAAATTCACTGTGATGAACCCAGTCAACAATCCAGTCTACAATGCTAGCAAATAGGAATGTGGCCGGTCCGTTACAGTCAATGATCATCCTAACAGAGTCGTAGAGAGCCTGTCAATTGCTTTTTGGAACATTGATGGTTTAGCTAGCAAACTTGCTGACTCGGACTTTACTAATTTTGTTCAAAGTTTTGACGTCATATGCCTTATTGAAACATTTCTTCATGAGTCATTTGATTTAGATTATCACTTCAAGAATTTTAACAAACTTAGAATTAAAGCACTTAAGCATTCAATTATGGGTCGCAGATCTGGTGGACTTCTGTTACTAATCAACAAAACATTTAATAAATTTATTAAATTTATGGAAGTTTCTATCGATCATGTCATTTGTGTAAAAGTGTCTACGGATATTCTAAAAGTTGACCATGACATGTTGTTAATTTTTGTCTATATTCCACCAACAGGTTCTGTGTTTTACCAGTCATCAAATTCTGTGTGTCACATTGAAGCTTTAGAAAATTGCATCATGGACTTAAACAATCGTTTCCCACAGGCTCAAATAGTATGTAGTGGAGATTTTAATGCTAGAACAGCAGACCTCCAAATAGCTTTCCCTGATATGACCGATCTATTTGCTGATCCAGTTCATCCCATTAATCCTTTCAAGAAATCACGTTCAACAAATGATCCAGTACTCAATGCTTTTGGTGAACATCTCTTAAACCTGTGTGCTTGTTTTGATTTGTGTATTGTAAATGGATCCAACCACGGTTGTTACAGTGGAGACTTCACCTTTATATCTGTCCATGGTTCTAGTGTGATAGACTATTTTCTCATTTCGTACGACTTATTACCGAACGTCAAAAGTTTTTCTGTGTGTTGTAGAATTGAATCTGTGCACATGCCTATTAAATTAGAACTTTCAGGCAGACAGTCCCCACCATCACCCGCTAACACTAATGATGAAATCACTGTCTGGAATAGAGACAAAATTGATGCTTTTGTTGCTAACAAGGCCACTCACTTGTTCTCGTGTAACGTTGAATATGCTACTAGTTTGATTGATACATGTATTAACAAAGCATTGTCTGAATTTACGCAGTGTTTGATGAATGCTAGTGCCTGCATGCGTCAAACTAAATCCTTTAAAGCCAGGGTAGTTACATACTCTTGGTTTGACAAGGAATGTCAGGAAACCAAAGTCAAAGTTAGAAAAGCACTAGCTGCCAGTAATAAATCTGGACTTTTCCAGGATAGACTAATTTATCTTCAATTAATACGGGAATATGGCCAATTAAAATATTGTAAAAGCCACAGTTTCAGATTTGAGCGTATTAACTCTCTGTGAAAGGCTGCTAACGATTCCCAAACCTTCTGGTCTGAAATTAACAAATACCGTAAACGGTCGCTGATGGTAAATGATATTTCACAGGTTGAATGGTTTAACCACTTCGATAACCTACTAAATACTGGAGTCGTTACGACTGAGGAATGTTTGGCATCTGAGGTTCCAGAAGCATTTTCTGACCCAGTCTTAGGCGGTGTCATTACT
>JAMYXO010002204.1:0-24953 GCA_033310375.1 Conus canariensis
CCCTTAACTTATCCTCGCATGATTCAAGTCGATGATGGAAAAGAATTTAAAGGACAAGTGAATCAATTATTGTTAAAACATAGAGTTACCATTAAAAGAGGCATTCCGGGTGTTCACAGATCACAGGGTTTGGTTGAAAACTTTAACAAACAGTTATCTGAAAGACTTTTCTCCTACCAGTATCACAGAGAGCTGATTGACAATTCTCGCAACACAGAATGGGTTAGAAGACTGCCCTCAGTTCTACGTGCAATGAATAATGAAGAATTTAAAGGTCTAAAACCAGTACAAGCAATCAGAAAACAAACAATAAATGTTGTTGAAGGAGAGTCTTCATCAAGCAAACTATTACCATTTGGTTTGAAAGTGAGATACCTTTATTCGCCGGGAGAAGCGGAAGGGGACACTCGCATCAGGGCAACAGATCCAGTTTGGAGTGTTGATCCATATGAGATAAAAAAAATTGTGAAAATGAATCCACCCATGTATTATTTACGAGAAACTGACACAACAAAACGACCAGCCCCTCAAAGATCTTTTGTGAAAGAAGAACTGCAGATAATCCCGCCAGACACAGTTCCGCTTAATTAATTTACGTAAATATATTTGAGTTTAAAATGGAAGCTCAAAAAAAATTATTTGCGTATAAATTTATTATTAAAACAATGATAAAGAATAAACTGCCAATAGATCCTAATATTTATGAAAAAATCAAAAATCTTGAAACAACAACCACAAATAATCCGGCTATACTGGATAAAGAAATTACTGAGTATCTAATTGCGCTTGACCAAATGTCCTCCAGTGACCAATCGCATATGAATACTCTGGATTAACAAATACTCTTTTTGTGTTAGTGCGGTCAAGAGACCGTTTTGTTACAACTGTTGTGTTAATCTCATGCAGATTAGATCGCAGCTTGTAATTGTCATGATGAAAAGTCTTATTGCCAAACAATGCTTCTTTGTAGTTGTCATGGGTTATGCTTGACTGCACAACACTGCGAGATATTCCCTTTGCTTTTTTAACAACTTTTTTTTTGGCTTGAAAGACTGTACATTTTCGACCTCAAACCAACAAACTCCTTGATCACGCCTCCAGATAATTCATCCTTCATCTTACCTAAAACCTTTTTGTTAACAGTTGAATGCAAAGGCGAATCTTTAGGATAATCAGATGTGTCGTACCATCCCGCATGCCCTTTAGCTACTTCTAATTCCATGTCTTTATAGATATCTTCAGTAGGGATATCTATAACAAAGGAATCTGTATCTGTGTACAGAACTCTGGACTCAGGATACAAGGGTTTAAAGTAGTCGTAAAGAAATTCTAACATCAAAAGCTTCGACAGCTCTAAAACAGTAAACCCAATAAAAACAGGTTTGTCCAATTTGACTTTCTTTTTTTTTCTCATTATGCCAAAAAGCTGATCATGAAATCTTCTGAAGTCCTGATAATTAGGTTTAGAAGTTAGCTTAATTGCATCGTTCTCTCTGGTGACCAATCTAACATCTTTACGCTTGTGCGGATTTTCCATAGTCTTTCCAAAACAGCTGTTGTTCATCAACTTGAAAAAGTCTTTTTCTGAAGCATCTGCGGATTTAGTTCTGAGATCAGTATTCTTCATGATGTATGGTTTCATGAACTGTTCTTGATCAAATGCAATTATACGATGAACTGCTGTTAACTTTAAACCATGTCTTAAATAAAATTGAAGAAGTCTGTAATGACAGACATAATTTTTTTTGTCACGAAGATTAGGCACAAGTTTAGGTGGTTCTGTTTTTGCCATCTTTAGACTTTCTGCTGCTAATGGATAGTCATTATGCAGGTCATGGAGTTTCTGAGGATATTCTAAGTCAACTTCTAGAATGTATCCACACTGTTGATCTGGCGTCAAACTGCCCAACCACTTTAATGCTTTTTGAATATTATCCGTATCACCGTCTGTGTACATTTTAAAGTTGCGTAATGGAAGTGATTGCGCCATTGCCCATCCATACAGATTGTTTGCATCTAAATACATGAGATAGTTAGACCTTTTACTTGGATCATAGTCGTCCAAGTATTTGTTGTTTGCTTTACAGTAATGGTGCGACGCCATACTGATTCCCCCACGCAATCCGTTTTCAATCATCTGAAGCATTGGCAGGTTAGACAATAAATCAATTTGTACTCCAGTAAATTTTAAGAAAGCGTCCCAGCTCATCCCGGGCGCAGAAATGTAATGCGCGGGATCCAGGCTGTAATGTTTCATGCAGGTCTTCCTATAATTTTCAAAGACGTCCGCCAACAAACAGGTATCCGCCATTAAATAGGAATCATGATAGTCTCCCATCGTTTTACACTCTAACTTCTGCCACGCATCTTGAGCATAAGAATAATCAGAATCACTGATGTCCTTTCCTCTAAGACTAGAAAAGAACGCGCCTTTAGGCGGAAGTGTATCTTCGTCAAACCTTTGCCAACTGTTCATGTACTCATAAGGGTAAACGCCCTTTCTAACAAGAGTTGGGTCAAAATATTCTTCTGTTATTGGGCAGGACTTTAAGGACATAGCCAGTGACTCTAATGAACCCATCATGTGTTGCATAGAGTCGTAGAAAGACATGTTATTTAAAGTGAAACACATGTACTTTTCTGATGACTGTGCAATGCATGACACCCTGAAGTCGCTGGTTACTGCTTGCATTATAAGGTGAGAGTCGTAACCTCGCAAGTTGTGAAAGAATATAGGCAGCTTCCATGTCTTTGGTTCAAACTTTAGTTGAAGATTGCATTTGTTATGTGCTGCTCCTCTAAACTTTCCACTAATGTGATCATGGTCTCTTACTGTTGGATTCTCTGCGGTGGCAACCAAGGCCGCCCCACAAATCCAACAGTGAGTGGCTGAGTCATACTGTTGTTGGTCTTCAGGCGTCATTATGATTTCAGATAAGTTTAGATTATTAGAACAGGCATTACGCACTTGCTGCATGCGTTTTAAGAAGTATTTTGCAGCATTTGGTCCTCTGTATAATTCTGGCTTTGAATGGGCGCCATCCGACCTAACAATGATGAAGGCAAATGAGCAAATCTGATGATTACTCATTAAGACTGTTTTAGGAAGTTTCTGTGGGGTTGGTCCTTTATAAGGAACAATGAGTGATTCGAAGTCTGCGTAAACAACATATGGACTAGTTTGCAACCGTTTCCAGTTCTTAAAACTAACTTTACTGCCTTCTCCGGGCGTAATTAGTTCTGTATCACAGTCAACTGGGCTAATACAATGTTTTACATGTTCGCTTGCTGCTTTAACAGATGGAATTCTTGTTAAACATTTTCTACAGAATTCTTGTTTGCTATGTTGTTTTGTAGTATGCACTAGTAATCTACTCATTGTGCGTATTAGAGTGTAGTGCAACCCATTAAGGCTTTGCATCAGGAGTAAGTCTACATGAGTTTTGGTTGGTTCGCCTATTGTTGGACTGTTCTTTGACACTCTAATTGGCAGAAGGTTGGTTTCTTCAGACCATGTGTAGACATTAACAGTTATTGATGGATTTTGTTTTTTCAAACTGATCAATTTTGTCTACAGCCATAGGAAATTCAAGGCCGTTAAAGTTAAGATCATTGGCCCACTGTAAATAGTTAGATACTCTCTCTGCATTTTTGGCAACGTGATGCAGCCTAGCAAGAACGCACCACATAAAACATTTGTCGTCTGAATTCTTTATGTTCAGAACTGCTTTCTTTGCAACTAATGTTGGAGGCAGTGGAATGTAAGACTTGCCTACAATCGGCTCATACTTAGCCTGTCTTAATCTGATGTCTAGGACTTCACCCTCTGACCAACCAGAGCCTCTCATTTTAGCTGCTTCAGAGGCTTCATTAAACTGTGTAAGAAGTTGATCTGCCCAACCGGGTGTTAAGTCATTATAAGAAAGAATAGTCTGCTGTTTAGTTGAGACCCAGACTTCTAGATTTTCTTCGTTTATTGTTATATAGTCGATTAAAACAACTATCCTTACTTTAACTGGGGGTTTATTGTTAGTTTACTTGGAACTTGAGAAATAGCATGTACAACGCTTGCCTGCACGTTTGTTGGATCAATAACTTCTAAAACGACCTCATTTAAAGCTTTTGACAAACGCTCTTCCTCGAGCATTGCTTCAAACAATTCATCTGAACCTTCATATATCTTATCCATGCTGAGTTTCTTTTCTAACTCAAAATATTTATTTAAATTAAAAAAAAAAACTTAATCAGAATCAATATCAACGGTCTTTTTGTGCTTGGACTCATAAACTAAAGTATAAACGCCCTTTGGGGTTGTTAATGTGAGCTGTTTAGAACAGAGTTTAATGTCTCGTTTACTTTTTTTAAACATTCCTTTTTTATCTGATCGGTGTCTGGTTGTTGAGAAAAAGTTGCCCTTGCCTTTCTTTGAAGATCAAACTTTTGTCTTTTGTAGTCCTCAAAATCAGCCTGTAGGCGACTAAATTCTTCATCCGTGATGTTTGAGTCAGCAAGTGCTTTATTTATTGTCAGTTTGAAGGAACTAAGTTTAGCTGTTATTAGTTGAACCATAGCTGTGTGCTTTTGGAGTTTAGCTTTTATTTTTTTGCTGACAGCACTTACAGCCAATGAACACAGGCCAAGAGTTAAAGACAAACCACCTAGAGGTATAGCTACCGGTGCACCTACGCCTGTTGCTAAGAGACCTACACTTGTTCCTGCTGATAGAGCACTAGTGATCGATGCTCCAGTATTAACATATGTAACAGCATTAAAGACAGCAGAATACCTTCGTTTGGTTTTGCTGTATTTTGAAAGGTCCTGCTCTAGTTTTTGTTGCATTTGTGTTATGTTTGTTAATCTGAAAGTTTTTATGTCTACAGCAACAGAATTGCTTACTATCTCTTCTTTGGGCACTTTTGGATAAGTCGTAACAGACATGCTTTTTTAAAATAAAAATAATTTAGTATTGGATATCTTTCAATCTGTTATCTTGAATATTCAGCTGCGCATCATATATTAAAAACAAATGTACATTAAGTGGTTTATCACTCTCTTTTTCTTTATCAATTTGAATGTTTATTACGTCTTTAACTGTTTCTCCCACTCCCATGCAACTGATTATCCTCTGTTGACCTTAGGTCAATCCATAAACCGTATTTCGTTGTTAAATATTCATCAAGTCTAACACTGTGAAGGTGTAGATCTTTAGACGCAAGGTCTACTGTTGGACTTCTAGACCTCCCGCCTCCAAACAATTTTCTTATTTCATCAAAATGATGATAAAGTTTAAGCCCACTACCGTAGACTTGGTTAGGACTACCCTCAATTGAACATTGTACTTTCGTTATTTTAGGATTGATAAACTTTTCACTTTGTCTTTTGAATGGTTCTTCATCTTCACACAGCAATAAAATACCTTTAAGGGATCTTGCTGCGGCACTAAAACTAAAGTTCCATATAGTGTCTGCCCTGCTTTTAGGATATTTTGAATGATGAATCACTCTTTCGTAATATATTGCTAATTTTGACTGATATTGTTGCTCAATCAGCCTTGCTAAGTTAGGGTTGCTAACAATGTCAAACTCTAACGAGATGTCAAAAATGCTGTACTTGGAATCAGTGTCTGTAGATTTAATGACACGTTTGTATTCATTAAAAGTTAGTTCATATGACAATCTGTCTTTTAATGCTCCTTGAAAGTATGGCGCATGCGCTTTTAACAACTCAAAATCTAAGGGTATAGAAAAGCGATTTCCATAAGCAAAACTTACAGCTTCATACTTGTTACCGTCTTTAGCGTCTTCGGCGTCTATTCTGTGTTTTAGTGCTTCGTTATTTTCGATTCCTTGAAACGCAAGATCGGCCCTTTCATTCGCGGTTAGCCATAGATCAGAATAGATTAGAAATATGTCTGCATTGTGTAAAGAAAATATTTCTTGCCCCTCAAGTTTTATAGAAATTTTCTTAACGATTGCCCGTCCCAGATTCTGTACAACTGTCCTGTCTGGGTCTGTTGCTGAATCAAGTTCTATTTTGAAAGTAAGCCGTGCAGATCCCGGCACAATCACTTCATCTGCTCCTAGGTCTGGAAATTTAACAGTAAGAATTTGATCTGAATCAATAGTAGATGGATTATTTGTAACAATAATATTCTGTTTATTTCCCTTCACGCCAAAGGGCTCTTTCAGTCTTCTATGCGGGTCAAGAATCGAGCCATATGCTTGTGACATTTTTTTTTTATAAAACAAAATAAAAAGTTAATTATTTAAAAACATGGCAGAAGAAGATTATGATGTTTTTGATCCTGGAGACGACATGAGTGAAATGACACCTTTGACACATCCATTACAATCATTGCGGCGTGAATTAACAGAAAGTAAGGTCAAATCATTTTATCAAAGTTTAGGCCAAGAACCTCCTGATTTTATAGACCCTAATGATTTTGAAACAAAAGATGACCATTTGTTTGTGAGAAACGACGAAGGACAACTTGTTCAGCTTACAACTAAACCAGACTCATCAAAGTTTTTAAAAAAGAGTACAATTAGACAAAGGCTCAGTGTGAGCGATCAAAATCGCCTTGGCATTGCTAAACCGCGAAGATTAGACAGTGAGGCAGTTGCTAAACTTCAAAACACACTACAAGAACTCCCAACAGATAACCAAATACAAAACATGGAACTTAAAGATTTAAGCCCAACAGCAGACGAAATAATAGAAGCAGAAACCAGTTTTTCAGAAGAAACAGTATTAAAAACCATGCACGATCCGCCGCTACCTATGAGAGAAATAACGGCCCTTGATCATGCTTTGAAAAGCATCAGAGGCGAATTAACAAACAATTTAGCAAAACTGGGTGAACTAGATGAGCATATAAAAAGAGAAAAAGAAAAACTAGTTGAGGCTGATGACCACAACTTAGGACCTGATGTTAAAGAAAGAATAACACAAAGACTAAAAGATCTTGAACAAGAGAGATCAGCAAGACTAGAAGTGTTGTCTACTAACCGAGAACAATTACGAACTCAAGTGAGCAGAATAAGAGAAACTATCCAAAGAATTTTATATGAAGACACAACACTAGCAGAACGAATAAGAACACTGTTTAGAGAGCAAGGTGTCACATTAGCAAGTGTTATAACAGCCTTAGGATTTGCAATAAGTACACTGGTGTTGGCTATTACAGGCGGTGGTGGTGGGGGAGCAGTGCCACCAGGCCCGCCAACTCCGTCGTCAGATAAATCATGGGTAAAAAAACAACTCGATCACCTTGCAAGTTTATTAAAAAAATTAGCCAGTAAGGCAATAGATTCTTTGCCTGGTATAATAGGAGGGATCGTTAGCTGGCTTTTGTCTGCCGCAAGTAAAGTAGTTGGCTTTATGGCTGAGCACTTATGGGCATTAGTTGTCTTAATAGTTGGGTTACTTTATAGTAAGATAAAGACCAAGTAATCCTAGGGCAGTTAATCCAATAACAAGTGCTGTCTTTTCATATTCATGGGGGTCGCTTTTATTCACCATGGGGATTGGTTGGGGGTGGGGTTTTGAGGGGAGTATTGGATGGGGTTTTGGGGCCTTGGGGATTGGTGGGGATTCTTTTTTTATTGCTATTGCTGGCTTAGAATTTATGTCGTTTTTTCCGACCTTCTCTTCTTTACCAGCCACAAGGATTTCATTATTATAGTTTATTATTGTTCCTATCTGGAGTCTGAGGTCAGAAGGCAGCATGTATAAACCAGTGCCGACAGCAAAGTCTACTTTCGATCTTGCGTATTGCAAAACATTTTGGTACCTTTTAATACTTGAAGGCAAATCAATTGCAGAATTAATAGAATCCTCTAAATTTGCTAAATACTGTTTTTGGGCGTCAAAGCCAGTAGAAGGATCAGTTATGTTCGATCTCGTTTGTGCTTGCGAACCTAGCAAACACCAAACATAAGTACGAATAGAGTCGTTTATTCGTTCTATTCCCGCTTTTGTTAGACCCTTAGAAGTATCCAAAATAAATGTTGTCCATGCTGTTTTATGCTCTTGCTCTATGGACCCGAGGTGAACAGTTGTGCCTGAAGAGAAAGATGTGTAAGGAGGATTCCAATCATAGTTATACTTTCTATGCACGCCCCAAAAATAAAGGGTGCCTAAACCATGATTAAGATCCAACTTTTGTCTAAAGTCTGTCTTTGGGTCAATATCAAATTCGTTACAGATCCTTTCAAAAGCCTTGTAATCTATTCTGTTGCTGAATGGATTAAACGTTTTGTCATTTGGTAATGGCGCTTGCAGTTCAGATAAAATACGTCTGAAGGTGTAATAAAAATGAAATCTATACACTGACCTCACCAAAGGATCAGGATGATTTAAATGATCAGCATACGACACTCCACACCCACTTGATGCACAAAACACAGCAAAGTTTAACTGGTTCTGATAAAACTGCATCGGATGACTGAACCACACTTTCGGGATGTAGTCGTTTTTAATAGGAGGGTTAAGATAACGATCCAATGGAGTACTAACCTTTACTTGAAAGGCGTCAGACTGAGTCACAGAAATGTCAAGGGTGTCAGTTGTTATATTTTTAAGATTGTAGTGCGGCCCGACAGAATATTTTGCATTAGTATATTTGAAAGCACTCATTTTTAAATTTGTTTTAAAAATGTTTGTAACAATAACAACTCAAGACAGTCCTTCGTTTTTAGAATATGCTATTGATAATAACTGCGGAACCCAAAGGGTCGCACTCCATGAAATATTCTACAAAGTCGTATGGTTTAATATAAGTCAAACCAAGAGGAATAATAAGATTTCAAAATTTGACAATAGAGGAAACTTAGTTAGCCAGTTAACCATACCTGATGGTTATTACGGGTTTTGCTCGCTAAAAGAAGCAATGAGTAACTTCGACATTACTCTCAAACTTAACAATGCAAATTTGAAAATAATGTTGACATTCAAACCTGAAGAAGAAGAAGTAAGTTACCTTTTTGATGGAGAGCTAGCTAAAATGTTAGGCTTTGCAACTGACAATTATGCCGTTCATACTTTTATAGTTACACCAGACAAAACTACTTATGAGGGAGAAAACCCGCTCGATCTTGCATTACATTCATTACTCTATGTTCATTTGGACGAGCTGAGCACTGATGAAAACTTATATGATGGAAGGCCCTCAACTGTTTTAAGAGCTCTTCCATCAGGGAAAGCTGCATATTGCGATTATGAAATTATACAATTCCCTAATTTACAGTTTAAAAGATTAGCTTGTGGGAGGGTCAGATCATTTAATATAAAAATCAAAGACCAAACAGGAAAAGTCGTCAAATGTGACAGCCTGCACATTGTTTTGGAAATAAAATAATACGTTTGTTTTAAAAAATGTCACGTGGACCAGACGATTCGGGGGTCACATTAGCGCCTGAGAGGTGTGTAACTTTAGAATTAAAAGACCTTGCAGACGTTGAGGACTTTGAACAAAACGGTGAGATAGGCACTTTATATGGTTTTGAGTACACTAAAGATGGTTATTATAAGCGCAAAGAGGTTGACGACAACAAAAGGTTTCCTAAACTAGAACAACTACGCAATGTAGAAGCAAATAATACAGGTCAGTATGAATATAAAATAGTTCGAAAAACTGACAACAAATGGCGCTTAGAACCATATTTAGAATGGGACATAAAATTTGAATTCTTAAGCCCATTTACATTTTTTGACCGTCAAAAAAGTTTTAGAAAAGCATTGAACTCTGGCCCTTTACATGTAAGTCTTATGCCAGAGGACAACAGTCGGAAAGAGATCGAAATAAAGCCGTTTGGGGACAAACAGTACATCCTCCACAGAAGAGAATCGGTTTTAAAGAAAGCTTCTACAAAATTACAGTTCATTCCACGCACAAAATTAGGAGACACGTTCACAATGATATTTAAAATTTCTGTCTTAAAAGATGAGGCGAGAAATGGAGCTCTGGGCGTCAGTGACAATCTTATGAAAGGAATTCTTATTAGCTGGCAAAACTTAGACGTTGACAAACTTAAAGTTACTGTCGTCGTTCTTTACAATGGCGAGGATATTAAGGTCATAACAACAAGCAACAAAATTGATATTAGTCTAAATAGAAACGATCTTACAGAACTGAACTGGATTAATCTTACACATTTGGGCCTTATAGGGTTTTATTATACTGAACAAGTTTTGACAGAGAGTATGATAAAAACAATAACTGGATTAGATTAAATTCTGTTTTAAAACTATGGAGCAGACGACTTTGGTGCCAATGCCGATGTTAAACTTTATGACAAAAACCCCTCATTGTTCATTGATTTGTGGACAGACTGGTTGTGGAAAAACAATATTTGTCCTCGACCTATTACAAACAGTTTATCGTTATAATTTTGATCATATTGTAATTTTCTGTCCAACACTCAAATGGAACAAAGCATATCACGACAGAAGGTTTATATGGACGGATGATAAAATCTATTTGATTGATCCCAGCAATAAACTTAGCGAGTGCTTAGAACACTTTTATAAATTGTTTGAGGGAACGCAGACACTATTTATTATAGATGATTGTTCGGCAGAAAAGGATATAGTCAAAAAAAGAAACACTTTATCAAAACTAGCTTTCAGTGGAAGACATGCTGGGATAAGTGTGTGGATTTTATGTCAAAAATATAACTCAGTTTTAAAAGACTTTAGAGAACAGTTAAAGACTGTAGTTTTATTCCACATGAAAGACAGAGACGCATTTGATGAATGTATGCGTGAAAATGATGTTATTGAAAACGATCAAGAAAAACGAAGGGTTAAGCAAAAACTAAAGTCTCAAAAGTTTTCTAAATTAGTGTTAAAAACAGATAATCCTACACATTATGTATGTTTGTAAAGTGTTTACTATTAGAGAACTATAAAATAGGCACTCTGGGTAAGCCGGCGGAGCAACAGCGAAACCGGCTTCAGCCGGTTGGAGCTGGCGGAGGTGGGTGAGCCAGAGTGCCTATTTTATAGTTCTCTAAAGTCTTTATTTCATCCCTGTTTTTAGTAATAACAATAACAAGCCTGAGAGGGCCGCCCAAGTTTTCAGACTTTATTTGTACACCTCTGATTAACGTATGCTCTGGCAAACTAGGATCAGACTCCCTTGGAGTAATAAATAAGCGAAAAAGCATCGTCATTTTTTTAGGCAGTGATTCTAGTTTTGGATTAAATTCTAAGCCGGCGGTGTCACCCCCCACTTCAGCTAAGGACTGCTTTCTACGCAGCATATATTCAGGGCCCTGCTTAGTTATTTCAATCTGCTTTTTCTGTTGTAATCCTGGGACTAGGCTAACAAGAAGGTGTCCTTCATTCAAAGCTTTTCTAAAATTGTTTTTCTTATCAAAGTATACATAGGGGCTTCGTAGTTCAAACTTTAAATCCCAGTTAATGTCAGGAAGCAACGCCCAGGCATTCTCTCGTTTATGAAGTTTGTATTCGTGTTTGCCAAAATCGTTTGCCCTTAGATTTCTTATCTCTTCCAGGGTAGGATATTGCTGTCGTTTTTTATCTTCAATTTCTATTCGTTTGTAAACGCCATCGTCGGTGTACTCAAATCCATAAACATTTCCTGTCACTCCTATTAGATCAAAGTCAGTTGTATCTGCTAGATCTTTTATCTCTACTGCAACGCATTTAGGAGCTAACTCTGCTTTTGATTCAGGTCCTCGAGACATTCTTTTTATTATAAACAATTTATTATAAACAATCTATAATGAGCAATCTATAGTAAACAATCTGTAATAAACAATCTATAATGAGCAAACGTATTGAACTGGTGGGTCGGTCCGTAAGCATAGTTTAGCGTGCTTAGATTTTTCTAGCTGCTCTTTTATTTTTTTTAGTTCATCCCTGTCCCTGATTATATAGTTTTCACTTAAACATTCTTCAAAACTATCCCTGTCCTTAGTATAGAATAAGATGACTGATTTTAACTGCGATCTAAAGTCTTTTAAGACAGCATTGTATTTTTGAGTTAAGAGCCAAACAGAAACTAATGCGTGTCTTCCGCTAAAGGCTAGCTTAGACAGAGTCCTTCTTTTTTTAACAATGTCTTGTTCGGCTGAACAGTCATCAATAATAAACAGCGTTTCGGTTCCCTCAAATAGCCTATAGTAATGTTCTAAACAGTCGCTTAGCTTGTCAGTAGGATCAACTAAAAATATATTCTCGTCTGTCCAAACAAACTGCCTTTCTTTGTAAGACTTGTTGTGCGTAATGGTTGTGCAGAATATAACAATGTACTCGTAATGAAACCTGTAGACTGTTTGTAACAAATCAAGCACGAAGACAGTTTTCCCCACACCCAGTAATCCCACAAATAAGCGAGCAGTGCGGGTCTTTAGGCAAAAAGTTCAAACTATCCATCTGTTTTAATAGGCTATTTCTTTCAGTCTATTTTCTTCAATGTTCAGCTGGGCGTCATAAACCACAAAAACGTGCATTTGTATCTGGCCATTCTCCTCCTCTTCCTTATTAATCTGTATGAGTATGCCATCTGACCCTACCCTTCTTCCACTCCCGTGCAGTCTGTTGTCATACGTGGATCTAAAATCCAGCCATAGTCCATATTTGTCTGTTAGATAATCTTCGAGTCTTACATCGTGAAGGTGAAGTTTTTTACACACATGATCGGCTGTGGGGCTTGTCTGTCTGCCTCCAGCAAACAGTTTTCTTATTTCATCAAAGTGTTGGTCGGGTAAAAGTCCGGCCGAATACAGCTGAAAAGGCTTGCCATCTACTGTGCAAGACAACTGTTCAATTTTTGGGTTGTAAAACACCTCAGATTCCCTCTGAAAAGGGGTCGGGGGTTTAGTAAATAGCAAGAGAACCCCCTTTAGGGACCTTAAAGAATTGCTTATAGCTATTTCCCAGACGGCGTCTTGCTTGTTTTTAATCGCTAGACTGTGGTGTAAAACTCTTTCAAAGTAAACAACCGCCCTACTTTTATACTGGTTTAAGATTATTCTAGCCAGTTCAGGGTTAGTAACAACATCAAAATTAAGAGAGATGTTACTGACAGTGTATCTAGCTGTTGGGTCATCTGATAGAATAACAGACCCGCTGTCATTGAATGTCAGTTCGTAAGTAAGTTTGTCTCTTAGTGCGCCTTGGTAATATGGCTGATGGGTTTTTAACAGTTCAAAATCTAGAGGGATGCAAAATCTGTTCTTAAATGCTCGCGCTATTGCCTGGTCTCCCTCGTCTTCCTTTGCATCTGCAGCATTAAGCCTGTGCTTAAGGCCGTTTGGACTCTGGATTCCCTGAAAGATTTTGTCTTTTCTTTCTGTTCTAGGCAGCCACAGATCAGAATAGAGATTAAAAATGTCTGCGCTACTCAGTGAGAAGAATTCTCTACCTTCCAGTTTAATTACCATATTTTTAATGATGGCCCTGCCCAGGTTAGCAACAACAGTAGCATTAGGATCCGCCGACTCAATATCTATTTTGAATAATAGCTTGGCAGTGCCTGGCATTATAACATCGTCAGGCCCGAGGTCACTAAATCTTACTGTTAACGTTTCATTGGGCTCAATTGTTGATGGATTATTTACAACGCGCACAGTCTGTCTTATGCCTTTTATGCCATGGGGCTCCTTCGCTTTTCTGAATGGATCGAGGTCGCAACCGTATGGGTTCATTTTTTATAAAACAAAAAATAATAAATATATAAATATGGCTGATGAAGATTTTGACGCGATTGAACCTATTGAAGAAGAAGATGAAACAGAATCGGGCCGTTCAATACAAGATGAACTTGAAGGAGCGGGTTCTTTACTCCCTAGACAGCCTCAAGATGTAGGGGCAGGTTCTGTACTCCTTAGAGCTCGTCAAGAACTTGTAGGAGTAGGCTCTTCACTCCCTAAAGCCCGTCAAGAACTATTGCGACAACGAATTGAATCATTCTATAAAAGTATAGGATGAGGGCTGCCAGACGTGCTCGATCCTAACGATTTTGAAGAAGATGGCGGCCATTTATATATAAAAACTAAAGTGGACCGTGTAAGAGTTACTTCAGTGCAAAACCCAACTAGGTTTTTAAGTCTAAATACAATTAAACAAAGACTCCCTGCTGCTGATGCAGAACGATTAAATATTTTAAATCTAAGGTCTGATGCTGTTAGACTTTTACAGAACTTGGGGCGGACGTTGCCAACACGATCTGAAATAGAAATCGTCTCTTTTCAGGATTTAGGTTCAAGAGCGGATGAGGCAATAACAGAAATTGAGACGAGTTTTAATGAAGAAACAATTGGCGGTTCTCAATTGCCTAGGCAAAGAGAAGGTGAGCTGAGTCCTGAAGAAGAAACAGCTTTAAAATCAATTGATGAACCTCCATTGTCTACGAGTGAACTCAGGGATATTAGAGCTGCTCTGCGTGAACTCTTGGCTATTAAGTCTGCTTTAACAACTATAAACGAAGAACTAAAGAACAATTTGGCAAAATTTAATGTGTTAGAGAGAGAGATAGAAGAAGAAAAAAATAAACTGGCTAATGCAGATGATAACAATTTAGGACAGAAGAAAAGGCTAGAATACAGACGAAAATACAGGATTTAATGATAGAAAGGGCAAACAGGTTAGCAGCGTTGTATATTAACAGAGAAAAAATAGCAACCCAAATAAGCAGAATCAGAGAAACTATAAACAAAATGATTTATGAAAATACTACGCTAGCAGAAAGAATAGAGACTCTGTTCAGAGAGCAGGGGATTACAATAGTTAGTATATTAACAGCCGTTGGGTTTGCTATCTCTACACTGGTTTATGCATTAACTGGCAGTGCGCCAACAGGGCCAGTAGCTCCTCCAACGCCTCAGCCCGGTAAAAGTTGGATTAGAAAACAACTGCACCATCTAGCAAACCTATTAAAGAAGTTAGCTGTCAAAGCGCTTGATGCTCTGCCTGGCATAATAGGCAGTGTTGTTAGTTGGGTTTTGTCTACCATAGGCAAAGTGGCTGGTTATATGGCTGACCATCTGTGGACGTTAGGAGTGCTGGCTGCCGGTTTAATTTTTAGTGAAATAAAGTATAGCCAGTCCAGTAAAAGTTAAAAACACAACAAGGGCTGTCTTTTCGCTAGTGTGTCTGTCGGGGTGAGGTACATCAACAGGCGGTGGACTGCTTTCTGGCTGTGGGCTGCTTATAACTGGTGGGGGGTCGCTTTCAGGGCTAGATACTTTTTTAAAATGGCTGGCGCGGGCCTTGTGTTTAAGCCTTGATTGTGTCCTAAGTTTTGGTCGTCTCCAGCTATGAGGATTTCATTATTATAATTCTGTATCATGCCAATCTGTAGTCTAAGGTCAGAAGGCAGCATGTATAATCCATGACCCACAACAAAGTCAACCTTTGACCTAGCATGCGAAAGAACGTTTTGGTACCTTTGTATGCTGGAAGGCAAATCAACAGCAGAGTTAATAGCATCTTCTAAATTGGCTAGAAATTGTTTTCTGGCGTCAAAGCCTGTAGATTGATCCACTATGCTAGACTTGGTCTGTGCTTGCGCTCCTAAAAGGCACCAAACGTACGTGCGTATGGAGTCATTAAGTCTTTGCACTCCTGGCATTGTTAGGCCTTTACTTTCATCTAAGATAAATGTTGCCCAAGCATTGGGGTGTTTTTGTTCTATTGATCCCAATCTAACTTGGGAGTTTGGCTTAAAAGAGGTGTGGCCGGGCCAGTAGTCATAATCATATTCTCTATGCTCGCCCCACAAATACAATGTGCCCATCCCATGATTGTGGTCTAACTTTTGTCTAAAGTCAGTTGAAGGTTTAATGTTAAATTCGTTGCAGATTCTTTCATATGCATTATTGTCCATTGGGCTGTTGAATGGATTAAACGCGTTGTCGTTGGGGAGGGTACTTGTAGTTCAGTTAGTATGCGTCTATACTGATAATAAACATGAAAGTTATATACTGACCTTACTAAGAGATTGGGGTGGTATAAATGGTTTGTATATGAAACACCGCAGCCAGTGGTTGAGCAGTAAACTGCAAAATTTAACTGATTCTGATAAAAAGCCATGGGATGAGTTGACCATGCTGATGGCACTCTATCACTCTTTATTGGAGGATTTAAATATCTAGTTAGTGGGTTTACAAGTCTGATTAGAAAGCCATATGATTCATCCACTGCGATGGTTAGGTTACTAAAGTCCAAAGATTTGGGCTCATAAACCCCTCCTACGTCGTAAGTGGCACTTTCATTATATTTAAAAGGTTCCATTTTTAAATATTTTTTTTAAAAAGGATTTAAAAAGGATGTTCCTTTATATAACCAAGCAAAACCAGCGCGTGTTTTTAAAGTATTCAGTTGACAATAAAGGCGGGAAGTGTAGGGCTGCTCTTAGAGAACTTAGGTTTAAAATAAGGTGGTTTAACATATCTGAAAAGGCCCAAAATAATTGGATAGATATTTATGATGAGGGGGGCAATCGCTTAAAACGTTTAAAAATACCTGATGGTTACTACAGCTTTTGTTCTTTAAAAGAAGCATTTAACAAATTTGACATGCGGTTAGAAATTAATGAGGCAAATCTTATAATTACTATATTTTTACCAAAACATAAAGACAAAAGGGAGTACGTTTTTCCCAAGGGCCTTGCTCGAATTTTAGGCTTTTATGATAGTGGTAAAACCTATCGTATTAATACACACGCGTATATAGAAAGCGGTCTATATGAATATGTAGGCAGTAGGCCATCCGATTTTCTAATTAATCCAATGTTGTATGTTCATTTAAGCGAATTAAAAACAAACACTAATTTGTATAATGGCCAGCCATCTACAGTTCTAAGAGCACTCCCATCAACTAAGGTGGGGTTTTGCGATTATCAGTCATATACATTTGGTGAAAACAGTCAATTTAAAGAATTAGTTGAAGGGTCTATAAATTCAGTGTGTGTAAAAATAACTAACCAAGATGGAAGGCCGGTTGTTTGTTCTGATTTGTTGGTGGTGCTTGAGATAGAAGATTAATCAGAGAGAAAGTATAGATACCTGCCAGCAGTCTTACGCGCCATGAACAACGAAGAATTTAAAGCAACGGGCCTTAAGCCGGTGAACGCGATCAAACTAAAAAAAATTAGCATTACTGAAGACATCCAAAGTAATCAGAAACTCTTGTCGTTTGGATTAAAAGTAAGATACTTGTATGCGCCTGGAGAGGCAGAGGGCGATGTTAGAATTAGAGCCACAGACCCTATATGGAGCGTAGACGTATATGAAGTTGAAAGAATTATGAAAACAGCCCCTCCCGTGTATTATTTAAGAGAGACTCTTTCTTCTAAAAAGCCTGCCCCTAAAAGATCGTTTGTTCGCGAAGAGTTGCAAGTTGTCCCACCAAACACAGTGCCTGTTAGTTAATCAGAGAGAAAGTTTAAATGTGCGGTTCTAGAGCAGAAAAATTATTTTGCCCGGAAACCCCACTTTTCACGCGATTAGATTTGTTAAATTTTGTAGGGTTTTAGCTATTCTTTTTTGGTTAAGAGAATTTGATTATGTGAAAAGGGGGGTTTGCGGGCGAAATAAGATTGCTGGTCAAGAACAGACATTTAAACTTTCTCTCAGCTCTTTGAAGACATGGGCCAAGGAGTTGCTGCAGGTTTTCAGAGTCCTACTGCTGATGCTATCCGGACCAGAGGCACTTATGACATTTAGCTTCCTGAACAGTCTGCGGACGTCCTCTCCACTGATGGTCACTGGGGATCCAGGGAGCCGAGGCACCGTGTCCATGGCTCGCTGCTGCTCAATGCTGAAGTCCCGCTGGTCAAAACGTGTGTAGAAACACATTCAGTACATTGGCCAATCTCCTCTCATCATCTGCTCTCAGTTCAGCTTTCTTGGGCCTGTACCCTGTTATGGCAGAGATATTCTGCCAGCACTTCCTGGAGTCACCTTGCCGGAAGTTGTCCTCGAGTTTTGCAGAGTACTTCTTCTCCTCCCTGATCCTCTTGTCGATCTTCTTCTAGGTGAGCTGCATATTCCTGGTGTCCTTTTCTTTCAGAGCTGACTTTCTCTCTTTCAGCAGCTGTTTCAGGTCCTTGGTGATCCAGGGCTTGGAGTTGGGTACAGCTTGATCTCCATTGTCTGTAGTACCATGCCCACGCAAAAGTTGATGTAGCTGGAGATCACGTCAGTTGTCTTGTCTAGTGGGCTCTCATCGTCCAGAAACACGCCCAGTCTGTTTATTCAAAACACGCGCGCGCGCGTGTATGTGTGTGTGTGTGTGTGTGTGTGTGTGTGTGTGTGTGAGTGTGTGTGTGTGTGTGTGTGTGTGTGTGTGTGTGTGTGTGTGTGTGTGTGTGTGTGTGCATACATGCATGCGTACGTAGCTGCGTATATTTGTGCCTGTCCGTACGTCGGAGCGTACCACTATAATTCTTTTGTAGTTATTTCCCTTTCTGTGGCCCAACTCATATCTGCAGGACTCTCATCCACAGTGTGATTTGAAGCTGCCCTGATGTTAAAACACCAAAATAGCAACAACAACAAATTTAAGGAAAAAAAAAATAACGGTACCGGCAAGAATCTATATTCTCTTCCCTTTAATTCAGTTGACGTGTAGAAACACTACTTTATACAGCAAAGGAATTTGAAGTTATAAATGAAAGAAAAAACAAATACTTCTCCTGTCTGAAAATGTTCAATATTCTTTTCGATAGAAAGTGTTTTCAGTTGTAATGAATTCGCTGAATGATCATGCATCCCCGTTAGATCAACTCCAAGCATTAGTGGCATTGTCGCTGGGCCACATATTTCACCCCTTTTACTACGTGTGGTTAAAATGAACTTTGTAGTGTTTGTGCAATCTTTGCTGACAAAGCGCGCAAAAAAAGAAGAAAAAAAATTGATAGTGAGATGACTGCAGGCGGAAACTGACACAAACCTAACAGAGAAAGAACTGTTCTGTACGTTGGACAAGAAGAAAAAAGATAGGGGCAACAAAAGACAAAACAACACACGACGCGTTTCGAGACTTCTTTGGCCTTCTTCTTCAGGCAAGATTAACCAACATTTGGGACAATTCGAAACGAAGAACAAGCAATCAGTCACTTCTCTTCTTGTAACTACTGGGCGCAAAATGAATCCATTCCAGTCAGTTCACGCGTAGAAATATTAGTTTTTGACAGCCAAGGGAAGGAATTAGATGATCTGCTTCCAAATAATTACTTCCCTTGTCTGAAAATGGTCAGCATTTGTTTGAATAGAAAAGTTTTCTTGTTGTCTTTTGTAGTCTTTTGTAGTAAACGAATTCTACCAAACCATTAGTTTGTACTGCCAAGGGAATGAATTAGAAGTTCTGAATCGAAAGAGTTTAAATTTCCCATTTGTTGAATTTTGGTCTGTCTGCGATTGATATCTGAATCACACACACACACACACACACACACACACACACACACACACACACACACACACACACACACGCACACACACTGGTGCATGGCAATCTTTCAACTCAAAATGGACACGCTTAAACGCCGTCTGTTTCAGTCCCCAGGTACACCATTGCAAAAAACGTAGAGTATGCTGGTGATTCAATGGAACTCCTGGGCCAAACAGATACGTTAGAATGAGTTTTCAGACATCCAGAGACCAACCAGGTGTACCGTGCATAGACTGCGCTATGTACTAGTTCGGGGGCAGGGTGCATTCCCACCCCCAGATGTGGATGCGTCCCACCTCTGCCCAAATAACATCTGATACTGCCAGACCACATCAGTTTGGTGCCCAGTACAATCAACTATCAGAGAAAATCCTGTGTAGCAGAGGGTCATTGCTCAGGTCACGGCCTGTACCCCCAATGCCTTCTCCACCTCCAACTGTAAAGAGGATCAGGAGCCAGCACAGGCGTTGTGCTCACACTGACGTCACTACTGTCATACCATCATGCAGGGGCGGGGCAGGGAGGGAAGGAGTCGGGGGAGGGACTGCAGGCGGAAATAGAAACCTAGTTCCAAGAGAAATGACTACGCCGCCGGACAAACCAATGACAAGACAAACACGACGCCTTTCCAGACCTCTTGTGTCTTGTTCCTCAGGCAACATGAAACACCATTTGGACCATTCAACACGAAGAACGAGCAATCACTCACTTTTTTCTCATCGTGATTGGTCAAGAGTTACTCCATTTCTTCGTAGGCGTCGCGTTTTGTCATGTCATTTGTTTGTTTCGTTCGTTGGGCGGCATAGTCCTTTTATTGTTTTGAACTGTTTGGAAAGAAAAGGTTGAATCAATCCCACAAAGAGCGATTCCAATGAAGATATTCCTGATCAACCCCAGCCGAATTACTGCCCTTTGCTTTCTTGTAGGAATTACTGCCCTTTTCTTCCTTTTCAAGGTTTCTGTAATTGTTTCTCTCAACATCGATTCACTCTGTGCGCACGAACAGGACTACAAATGGAGTGAACATAAATCTGATTGTATTGATTTAGAGGGAATGAGTATGGACAATAAATGTGAAGAGGGGGGCCGGGGAGGGTTGTCAAGAAGAGGAACGATTTAGTTCCGTTGAAGCTGTATTTTGTTATGGTGGTGGCTGATGATGTCACTGTGGAGGTTGCTGTTGCTGTTGTTACGTGTCATTGTTCTGTGCATTCTTCACCACGCTGCTCATTGATGACGCTCTCCCATACACAAACCACACTTCATCCGGACACGGCCTTAGCCACAACCAGTCCCAGGGAGCAATGTGTTTCAGGGAGAACCAATATCAACAGGAACAACTGACAAATACATCAGCAAGTGAAGGTCTTCGTAGCCGGATGCTCAAATGGGCACCTCTCTCGTGGTGACCCAAGGCAAATGAAATGTTCTGTTCAGGAGTTACCTTCCCCTTACCTCCCCTGATTGATCAGTCTTGGATTAGCTCGTGTCAACTCTTTCAAATGGGGATGCCTCAGAACCTTCATCATTATTATGTCTATGTCGCTGAAGTCACACAAATAAATGTATCTTATTCTTTACAACTGTGTTGGACCGAAAAGCCCATATTTTTTAAAAACTAAACTGGTATTTTGCACGATCGATTTTGGCGCCTCTTTTTCTCCTTCGCCCGCCAGTTAACATGGTTTGTTCGGGGGTTACCTTCCGTCTGACCTCCTTTGATTGATGAATCTGGATTATTTCGTGTCGACTCTTTAACATGTCAGTGCCTCGGAACCTATATCATTATTATGTATACGTCGCTAAAGTCACAACAATGAATGTACTTTATACCTTGGACCAAAAAGCCCATATTTTCCTGAAACTGGTATCTTGCATAATCAATTTCGGCGCCATTTTTCATCTTTCGCCAACCAAACCTGGACTATTTCTTGATTTCCCAAAAGTTTGTGAGAAAAACTGTCGAATCAAAAACGTACGTTCCAAGTCAAGTTCGTAAGCTCTCATTTCGTGCATCGCATACCTACGATCTTTTCCGCACAAGTTTGCGACTCTACGACATGACTGGAACAGTCGCCTTCTTCGTTCCACTTTGTGTCATTGTTGGAGTTGTGCGCTAATTGTCACTCTACGAAATTCAGACTTCCCGATCGACATGTGTTGATGACTCCATGTCCATGATAAATACAACTGAAAATGTATAGACATTATTGGTCCGTTTCCACAGAGTATTTTTTCCAGAGCTAATGTCGACAGCCAGGCGGGAGGAAAGCCAGTTGTGTTTGGTACTTCTTTTCAAAGACCAAATTCTCCGCTCAGATACAGTCTTGGAGAATCACATCTACAGGTGTGAACAGACTGAAACGCCTGCTGTTCAGTCATGACAAAAAGAGTTCATGCTGTTTGGTGTTTCTCATCGCAATAGAGAAACATTGGACACAAACTCGTTCACTGCGGGTTCATTCTCCCGATTTTAATCACCAACAATGTCTTACAGCGACAACATTATCCAGTGTGACATGTTTCATATTATTCCTTGGGTTCTGAAGTTGTCATCCATAGTCTATGAATATGTTGGAATGCTTTGAACGGACGGCGAAGCAGAGAACACGGAAGCTACTACAGAAAGCACAAACTTGTGTCAGTTCCTGCTTCGCTAGGCCCGTTTGGTCTGCGGCACCGTGTTGCTGACACCCACACTCACACATATACACACACCTACAACTACACACACATTACACACACACACACACACACACAACACACACACACACACACACACACACACACACACACACACACACACACACTATTATTGTTATCTTGTCAGAAAAACGTCAAGAATAAGTTAAGATGACAATTAGGTCCCGTAATCACTGATTGAACATGACACATAAGACATCTTCAGCACTCTTTATTGGCATTTCACTAATTAAGAAGGGAATTGGTCAAAAGCAATATCCCAGACAACGTGACAAAAAGAACACACACACACACACACACACACACACACACACACACACACACACACACACACATACACACACACACACACACACACACACACACACACACACACACACACACACACACACACACACACTCACACACACACACACCACACACCGCGCGCACGCACGCACGCACGCACGCACGCACGCACACACACACACACACACACACACACACACACACACACACACACACACAAATGTGACACAGCATGAGACAGATCAAACAGACCGAGAGGAAATACGAGAGTCAGACAGACAGACAGACAGACAGACAGACACAAAGAGACACAAGAGGCACAGCGACGAGTACAGACAAAAGAATGAGACAAACAGAGATAGACAGAGGAAAGCAGGGATGGGATTACGAAATGACAGCAACCAACAACAGCAACATGGACAAAAGACATCCAGCAAAAATAGAAATAACTGACGAACGACATTTTAATAAAGAAATCAAGAGAGAAAGATACAAAGAAAGAAAGCAACTTTGAAAGTTGGGGGGGGGGGGGGGGGAATTTTCGACAACAACAACAACAAGAAGAGTACAGAAAGAATGAAAGGGAGACACGATGAGGATGTTTTCAATAAAGAGAGAAACAGACAACAAAACAACGCAAAAATTGACAAGGCATGAACATAGAAATGGTCAATGAAGTACAGAGAGAATGAAAGACGGACACGAGCAAATTTGAAGAGAGAGAGAGAGAGAGAGAGAGAGAGAGAGAGAGAGAGAGAGAGAGAGAGAAGAGAGAGAGAGAGAGAGAGAGAGACAACAAAGCAACTCCAGAAAAGGATACAAAGACATAAACTGAATTTTTAAACAGTAAAGTATAGGAAAAATGATAGAAGATGGACAAAGAAAAACAGGAGTTTTTCAAGAAGAAGAAGAAAGAAAGAAGAAGACGCTCAACAAGAGAATGTTTTTGGTTGCTTGTTTGTTCTCTTCGTGGGCAACAACAGTATGCTGTATTCGCCTCCCGTTTATCTCGTCTGACCTAACTGGCAGACCACACAACGTACATCTTGTTCCGCTGGTTTCTCCCCGAGTTTTTTTCTCCCATCGGGAGGAGGACGACTGGCTATTCTGTCATAGAAATAACACCACGGTTCAATGGGAACAGGTCGACCTCAAGCTCTCGCCCCCTACCGTCGGCAGCGCAAATTTTTCGCTTTGTGAGTGTGCTTGTTTGTTTGTTTTTTTCCATTTCGTGGGAAGGCGAAGATAATGCCGAGTACACTGCTTTCCCTCCGAACACGTTCATGCATGCGTGCGTGCGTGCATGCATGAATGTGTGTCTGTTTCTCTATGTGTATGCGCGCGCGTAGCTGCATATGTTGGTGCCGGTCTGTTCGTCGGAACATAACAGCAAGATTTCTTTGTAAATTGTTTCCTTTGAAAGTGATGGTGGTGGGTTTAGTTCAAAAAGGAGCAAGAGATGCTGTACGTATTGTTTTAATTACTGTCTTTGACAGTGAAAGCGACAGAAATATAAGAAAGCAATAAGAGTGCGTATTGAACATACTGCCACGTTACGTGTGCGAGCGCGCGCGAACTCATTCACTTTCTCCGTGTGTGTGTGTGTGCGACTGTAGTTTAAAGTACAGTGTAGATATTGGTGTGAGTGTAGTTTAAAGTACAGTGGCAGATATTGGTGTGACTGTAGTTTTAAATTACAGTGGTAGATATTGGTGTGACTGTAGTAGAAAGAAACTCGTGGAGAGCGTGGCAGCAGAGAGTCCTCAGAAGAGAAGCCCCCTTCAAGCAAGTGTTTCGGCCCTTATCTCCTGACACTCTAGGGGGTTGGGCCACACCCGTTCATGACTCCGGATGTTCCTCTGCTGCCCCTTTTTTTCCCCATCTTGGGACGAGCCATGGCTGGGATTCGAACCCATGACCCTCTGGACATGCTCATTTTCCACTTAATGACTCGCGCTTTAACCACTGAGCCACAGGGACACCTGATATTTGTAGGGAAATAAGCCTTATGAAGTTCACTTTTGTTCCTCCTTGACCAGATCCAGCTTGAACACCTCTCTGCCGCTTCTGCCATTGCTTTTCAGGGCTCTGGTTTTTTCCTTCCCTGCAACTGAGAGCTGTTTCATGAGGCTGTATGCAGACGTTCCTACAAACCCCCTAGCTCCAATTTCTGCAGTGAGGACTTTGACCTGATAGCCTTCTCTCCTCAGGCTGTTTCCCAGATCAGCATACTTTTCAGTCTTGTAGATTTGAGCTGCCTCCATTTCTGTTTCACATATGGCACCGTGAGCTCGATCATGATCAGCTGCTTGGTTGACTTAGAGTGGACTACTATGTCTGGTCTCATGCCACTCTTGCTGATGATCTCTGGGTGACTCTTCCATTCTGGGAGGTCTGCAGTGCACTCCCAGTCATCTGCCCCGTCCAGCAGACTCTGCCTGCATGTTTCGAGTGGCACTGTTGTTCTTGGCCATGATTTGCTGCCTCCTGCCGTGAAGAATGTTGCGGGTGCTTTTGGAGTCCTGATTTTCCCTTTT